>WEIU01020676.1:34128-50468 GCA_013389925.1 Aegithalos caudatus | reverse complement strand
AAAATCCCACAAAACTTCAGTGTCTTAGTTGGTTGCATACCAAGCTGTGTCATACTGTAGGTAAAACCCGTATCCCACAGAATGTCCAAAAGCCCCTTTACTATATTCTTAGCTAGACCTAAATTTTTATATACCTTCTAAGAGTGACTTCCTTTTTCTGGGGCTGAGCTTCCCTCAGATGTTACACTTTATAGCAATGAAGTTACATTCTTACCTACAGACATAACAACAACCGTGAAGTGAGTTTGATCTCGTTTTCCAGTCACGTTGTTGAAAGCACAGCACATGTAGTCTATTGTCTTCTGGGCCACTTTATCAGATACAACTTCCAGATGGGGTCCATATTTGATTACTTGAGTGGTATTGTCATCCCTTTGAATCCATGAATAAGTGTTTGGTGGGTTTGAATCTGCTGAGCAGTCAAACAGTACAACTTCCCCCATGTCAACTGTAAACACTGCCCCTACATTCAGACCTTTGTCTGATTTTACTCTAAGTCCATAAGGTCCATCTGCATTGGAAAAATAAGGGAAATGTGAGAAAATGAAAATCAACATATATAATTACAATTTAATCAGAAGTGTATCTCTAAAGTTAAAATAATTAAATAGCCTTTAGAATGGCTGGCATTCAGTCATTTCAATGAAAAGGCTTTCAGTTCAAAAACTGGATCTGTGCTAGCCTTAGCTCAGGCTACACCCACTTAATACTGGTCTAATTGCTATTTAAGGAAAAATCATGGGTCTATGTATTTCTCAGCGTGATCAAAAGAATGAAAACTGAAATCAGCTGGATTTCTATGAAGTAAAGGAGCATGTCTTCTTCAGGAGCATATTTGATTTCTATTTCAATGCAAAACATACTGGCATAAGTAATTTCCCTACAAATTTAAAATTGGCCTTGTAATGTTACCTTCACTGCAAAAATTTGCAGTTTAATAATTATTTAGGAAGTAATTTACAGGTATAATACTGAGTGGGGTGTGCCTTAGATAAGTTCAGAAAATTTTTTCCATAAATGACTGCTAGAATAAACTTTAACTTTCTCCTCATTTTAGTTGGCTTTTACTAGTAAACAATACTTTAAATAATTAAATAATACTTTAATTAAATAATTAAAATACTTAAATCATTACTTCTGTAATTATGCTTTTTTCCAATTGCAAGTTATTGCACTGAAAGATGTTTTTCTGAATATAATTAGAAGAAGCATATGTTGTTCTAAAGTCGTGTTCACTACTCAAAAAATTGAGCAGATGAGTATTTTTAGTGTAACCTGCATAGGAAAATGAAAGGGAAATATATACGAGAATATTTCTCATGCTGTTTTTACTAGAACATTTCAGAACATTTCAATCATTGGGGCTTTTATATCTTTACATATTAAAATTACTTTTACATTTATTTAAGTATAGAAATTAATGTAGAGATATAATAATAGAAGGATGCCTTATTAAATAACATTTTTTCTAGTTAAAAAAACCCCAAACCCTAATCATTTTAATGTTGCTAATTCCCTGAGGACTTAGATGAATAATCAAAAATGCACAGACCAAATACTGACAGAGCCAAAGAAGAAAATATACAGAATATCTTTTTGGTAGGATCCCTGAAGATCAGTAAAGCTGCCTCATACACAATGGTGTAGCACAAAACAGGCAGGCATAGTACTGTGCCAATTGCAGGCAGTGGAATCTAGTAATATTTCCACCTTCCTATGCTTGTCTGGAAGAATTAAGATAATGTAGCTGGGTTTGAATAGGAAAATCCCTGCTACATGAAGCTGCACACTTGTATATTTCAGACTTTATTTCCTACCAGGAAATTCAGGACAATGTTACAATGTTCTCTAATATACACTTCTCTTTACTGTTTGTCTTTTTTTATGAGACTCATTTAGTCTTCAAGAAAACCTAAGCCACCAGCACATAGCACAAACCAGGCCATTTTTAGTGCACCTCTGTGGTTTTTTCTGTTCATTCAGTCTTAGACAAGAGACTATAGACCACCACATATGACCTCAGTTTAGTCCACTTTTAAGTAAATGTCCATATTTCACAACATAAACTTTTCAATCTTTTAATTTTCTCTATTTAATTCACAGTGGTAAGCTTTTTGCAGTCTCATTTTAAGGAATGGCCAACATCATGCATAATATTTACTTGGGAAATGAAAAAGAAATTCACTTCAGCGTGGATTAGTGCTGCTCCCACCCACATTGTAGTGGCCACTCTGAAGAATCATTGCTTTTCTCTAAGTTGATCTAGATGCCGGACTGCTTCCTCACAGGCTTTTCAGTTCCTGAATCACTTGCTTTATTGTCTCCAAGAGCCAGCTGACCCTGTAATGACCATTTCTGTGAAGGACAGACCTTTTCCTCACTGTTTTGGCTTGGTTGGCCTCACTTGGGCTGCACATTTTTGTGGAAGGGGAGCTTTTCACAGGGGCTCACCTCTTACAGGTATTTACTTCCCCTTTTCTTCAGATCTGAAGGGAGAAGGGATGTACTGGCCTTTGACATTTTTCATAAATGAAATAAAGCCCCTCACAAAGCATTTATAGGCAGAAACATACTTTTAAAAAAATTTTTCAGAGTAATTCAGTGGTTCTTCCAATCCAATTCTCCCTATTTAGGAGAATTAGCTTTTATTTTTACGGATAATGTGACTTTGACATGTGTTAACAGAGATTAATGGTAAGAATAGTTGACTGGTTTCCATGCCCCCTCACTGTAGTGGGTGGTTTGCCACAGTCTGCAAAAGAATCAGAACTAAGTTCTGCCTTTTTATCAGTATCATAACTGTGCAGCATAAAGAGATAACACTGAGAACTATATTTTAATGAAAGCTGCAAGCTGAAAGAAATCATTACAGAAACACTGACACACACTGGTTGGGGAAGTAAGTTTGAAAAAACCAGAGAGGTTATCTTAAGAAATAGCCAAACCTTGGCAAAATCTGAAAAGTGGCATTACTTGCTGAAGTCAATACAAGGACTGAGTACCTTGTGCTTAGCCTGGAGCAATATTTTGCCTCTCCTGGGAATAGTACATCAGGGTCCCTAAACAATGGGTAACTGATAAGTATACACAACTTCAAGGATGATTCTGAAAAGCAGGCAATTAACCATTCTCTCACTAGTACCATTGAGAAAGAAAATCCCACTTAGTCTGGGGAGTTCAACTCCATCAACACAGTCCAACAGTGTCTGCTGCAGCCTACAGGACAGCAGCTCCTTCCATTCTTGAAATAATTTGTTTCTGATTCATGTGACTGCAATACCCATGTTCCAGGCTGCATTATCATTGAAACTAACAGAGAAGCAGGATAATATAAATAAGACATAAATTAAAAACCACTTTTCATACTCAGTAAAAACCCACAATGACAGCCTTCGTGGATCCCTCAGCTATATTTTCCCTTTCCAGTATTGTTTTTTAAAGAAAACTGCCTCTTGCCTCAGTAAAACCAATTAACTAAATGACGTGTAAAATAATAAATCAATCTTCCTGAGTAACAATTTACTGCTCCATGGGAATATTTCCAATTGCTCCTATCACTACAAGACAGTTACAGTTACCAAGCAGATGGCAGGTATTTACCATGAGTGACCTTTTCTTTACCACCTGCAGTAACTCCCCCACAGCAATGACATATGGCAGAGAGAGATCCCAGGGCCTGTTGTGCATTATTGACAACTGGGAGCAGGGAAACCAAGTACTTCTGCAGGCAGAGGTTGAACCAAATGACGTGGCTTCAGACAGCTCAGGAAGCAGGACCCCAGTTCCCATCACTTGGATACAGAGAATACCAGTGATATTTAGAAGTCTTTCAGCATTGCATTGTTTGCTCTTCATACTTTTTTCCAGATTTTATATTATGCACAAAGCAAACCCTCAGTTCAGATGAATGACATTCTGAAAATGCATGTACAACAATACTTACATACATGGGAAAAAAGTGAATCTCAAGGTTTTTGACAGAGCTATATATCACAACCATTTAAACAGCAAAAGATGCAAGAAATGCAGACACTTAAGTAACTTTGAGATTTTACAATTCTGATAAACAATATGTCAAAACTAGGTTTCTAGTTTAGAACTCAGAGAGATTTTTCAAATTTGCAGAAAAATGCATGTAATTGAGTGGGGAAGAAGAGAGGAAGCAATAGGAAGCAATACCAGAGCTAGAACTGAAGGGCACACACATTGTCAGAGAAGGGTCCCAGACACCTGTCAGTGCTTTGGAGACTATTCCAAGTGTAACAGCTCAGAAATTCAAATCTCACACGGGCTGTGCAACAGAGTTGTCTGAAAGGTAGCAAGGGTGGCAGATGTTTTTCTAGTGTTTTTCTAGCCTGACCTGACTTTATCGCATGGGAAGAAGGCTGTCAGGCTGGATACAGTGTCCCAAGTTCTACCTAGTATCCTTGAAGACAGATCTGTACAAGGCCAATTTACAGCTCCTTAAAGTGAGAAATGAAATAGAGGAACTGCATTCATACACCTTTCACTCTTAGCACTTTAAGCACATAAATGAGCTGAGACTGTGACTCTACAAAAGAAGGCATATAAAAATGTGCTACCTTGAGGAAAGAATGTGATTTTTTTTTTAAACTACAGTAATGATAAGTTAAAACTCTATCAGGGCTGGTTATTTCCTTATCATGATTCCTCTGTCCAATGAGATGGAAGCTCAATTAATATTTGTTTAAGACTCTTTGCAACTGCTTCTTCAAGTTTGCACTGCTGTCAATTTTATAAGCTACACATAAGCTTATGTCAGCTCATATCTAACAATGTCCTTGTTAATCTTTGCTAATTTAGGAAGTATTTTTCTCTTCTCCTGGTGCAGTGTAGAGACCACCCCCCCCCCTTCAGATGCAAGTCATCCCCTTATTCAATTCTTTCAAGTTATAACAAAAAAATCCCAAACAACTAGCAGAATAGATAATCAGAGATGAAATTAGATGAAAGGAGGAAGAGGAAAATATGAGAGCTAGAGATGTAAGAGATGTGGGTTCTGAATATATTGGTAGTGCAATCATAACAAGTTGAGCATGAGCTGCCTACCAGCTGCTAGCTGTCAGAACCTGGAGAACGCAGGAATGAGCACCAGGCCTTGGCTGAACAGGAATTCAGTTCCAGTCCTTGCAGTGTCCCTTCCAGACTGGGCCACTGGGTAAACCAGCTATATCTGAATAGGACTGGTGGCAAAGTAGGTCCTGGCCTTTCCAATTTCAGCTCTCCTCTGAGAAGGATTATTTGGTCACATATGTGGAGCATGTGCTACTTGAAAATTGAGGAGGAACTGGGAATTCCTGACATGGGCCAAAATGAGAAGGTCATAGGATTTGTTGTATTAAAAATTTTTTTTGAATGGTGATTAAATCAATCTTTTGTTTCCTCCAACACAGTTAGCTTTTCAGATGCCTTCATTTCCGGTCAAAATACCTGGCTACCTTACAGTTTATTCTTCTGTAAAAAATGATCTTTATGCAACTCTTATTGCTCCCTCATGTTTCTCTTCTGATGTGGAATGCAATCACTTCTTTCAGCTCTAATTTTGCTAAGACTGACTGACTGACTCTGTGTCTCTTCTCCATTCCTGTCTTCCTTTCTTTCCAGTTCAAGATCAGCATTCTGGGATCTGCAGGGACTGCATGTAGTATTATTGTACATGTGGTGTTATCCTCTGTGTGCCATTAGCATTCCCCTTGTTTCCTTGTTGGAAATCCACTGCTCACTTCTATCCATTGCTAGGATTAAATATGTCTTTCTCATGCCTGAATCATGCTGTCAGTTCATAGATATCTTGTGATAGCTCAATCACCTAGGCTCACTGCCTTGATTATTTTCTAATCAATCTCAATCTTATCAGCCGACGTTCATGTTTTTTATTCTCTGAAAGCACATGCCCATTTATTTTTTTACTAGTAAATTTCATCCCAACTCTATTACTCTGTCAAAGATCATAAAGTTCATAAATGAACTTCATTGAGATAATCCCCATCTTCTTTCTGGTGATATTAATGTAAGTATTAAAAAGGACTGGACTTGAAACGATCTTGAGGAAACCCACAAATACCAGTCCTTCAGCCTGGTACTTCCTGTGCTTAGCTTTTTGATATTATTCATTACAACATTTTCACGTATGACAATCTCATTATTTTTTTCCTTTGAGTAACACATGAAGACATCTGTGGAAACCTTGAAGTTTCTATTTGAATTCTGCAGTTGAGACTGATCTTCACAACTACACAACACTGAATCATTTTCTTATCCATTGTAAGTTAGAGCTATTACAAACAAGCTCATTTTGAATGAAAGCTCACAACAAAAAATGTTGACTCAACTGTTTTCTGCCTGTTTTTCTATTTAGAGGCACTCCTTCCAGCAAGACCATTCATACAAAGATAATAATGAATATTTCATATACTCACAATATATAGTTGGTGCAATTATCTCACTTTCCATTGCACTGACAGGGTTAGATACGAGACAGCTGTAATTCCCAATGTCTTCCTTTACTACAGGAACAATTAGAAGTGTAGCATTGTTTGATGAAAAGGTATAATTAGGGCCAACATGGAGACGCTTCCCATTTTTCATCCACTGGTAAGATACCCTTGTACCTCTATCCACAGTACATTTTAGGGTAATATTCCCTACATACTCCACTACTCCTGAAGATGGTTCAGTATGTACAGTTGGCTTTGTGACTGGAACTGCAAAATAAAGAGATATGAAGCATTGTTAAAGTGACAAGCCATTGTATTTCAGTCTTCCTGGTCAAGATGATTCAAATAGCAAACACCATTCTCTCTGGAAATTGATCTCTTTAATGTAGTTTAAAAAGAAGGCCATATTCTCATCTGGTGACTGTAAGAATTGTTATGGGACATAAATAAAACCAGACTGTTTATATTACTGGTAATAGGAAAAAGGCTACAGTCATGTATACTATGGCCTCTTGACTCATATAGAAATCACTGAGCCCACAAAAATGAAAAGAGCACAAAACATGACTGCCCACTGTGTGTGACCCCTCAGCATGACTGCCCACAGCTTTGCCCACATTGGGTACCACTGAAATCTGGGTGATCTGTCATGAGGATGTCTGCAGATTGGGATGGGTGTGGGAGTTAAATGGCAACTTCAACTTGGTCACCTGGAGATGTCATTCATCTCATTCCTTCCAAGCCCAACAGTTACAGGGTTCCCTCTGTATAATCCATAAATTACAGAAGCCTCTTGTTATCCTTTTAGATAATTCTTTCGAATTTCCACTTTTTTTTTTTTTTTTAATTTTTTTTTTATTTTTTTTATTTTTTTAATTCCCCAATACAAAGAACAGAGTCTAAAGAGGGAATTTCAGTATTTTATTAATTCAGATCTGTGTGTCTTTTACAGGCAGAGAGCTACAGTCATCAGCAAAAGTCAATGGCCCCTCTTTGTCACAGGAGGTAAATTTGTTCAGGGAAAAACTATTTGAAATTCAATGCATCCTCATGATAGCACCACATGAACTTATTAAATCTTATTTTTTAGAAGCCTAATTTAATCTTAAATGTTTCTATACCACTTTAGATTTTACTTATGATATAGAAACATCAATCCATATATTAATTTTGATTAAAAATGACATATTTTAGTATTCCCTTCAGGAGCAGTAGAAAACAACGTAACTTAATTGTTAGCATTTATTCATGTACGGTTGCATTAAATGAGACTTCATTGTAACTGGATACTAAGAACCAGGCCTTCAAAACTATTGTAATTTTATTTTCAAAATGAAGATACTATCTTTTACTAACTTACCATCAACAGCTACTTGAATATTTTGACTTGCAGTTATGGTCCCATTTCCATGGACATTGACTTTTACAATGTACTTGCCCTCATCACTGAGATGCAATGGATTAATCCTCAAAGATGCATTTGGTGGTATAAGGGTAAACTTGTGCTGGTATTCCAAGTCTGGAACTACTCTTTGATTTACAGAGCCAAGCAAGTATTTTGGATTACTCTGAGACCTCTCAAAAAGCCAAATTATCTGGATTTCAGAAGCTGTAGCATTGAAATTGTAGTCAACAGAAAGATGAAGTGGTTGCCCCTCAATACCATGGATGGTATGAGATGGTACTGTCAATTTTAAAGCAGAACAAATCCCTGCATAAAAATGAAAGAACAAACAAATAAACCCAAAACACAAATGGAAACTCCAGAAAAGTCAAATGAGAAATTTTCACAGTGAAAAAACTTTCAAGGCTAAAACTTACATTTTTTGCATGGTTATAACTCAGAATGAAGTACCAAGGTAGCAAGAGCTCATTGACCTTGGTGAAGCTGGATCTAGCTACAGAGCTCTAGCCTCAAATCATGCAAAAAGCCAAAGGAAGGATCTTTTACTGTTGAAAGTTTGACAAAAATGAGATAATGTACATTTATCTTAATGTATAAAATATCTTCCCTTTAAAATATTTTGTGTTTCTAGGTCTTACACTGTCTAACATTGTTGGATTGTAAACTCGGCTTTTAGGATTTTTTCTGGGTTGGTTCAGCTACAGAGGAGCTTCTTAGGTACTCTGCCAGTTATGCTGAGAAACTGACTGAAAATCTGACAAGCAGCACTTCCATGAATTTTGACTGAAATTATATATAATTATTATTGCTGACTGCTCTGTACCTGTAAGACTAAATTCAATACAAAGGTTGCCAAAGTCAAGTATTCCAATCTTAGGAAATTGGCAGAATTAAGCCTTACTGTTAACGTGCACAAAAGTGAAAATTTCAGCCACATGATTAATTTTGTTTTCCAAGAATTCTTTCTCTGTTATGGTGCAAAAAGGCCACTCCTCAGTTACTCATTATCTTTCCCATACATTTTTTAAAATAATTTTTCCTTGTGCTGGCCTAAGACATATTTATAGAACGCTATTAAAGTTTTAGGGGACTCAGTGACTGATTTTCACATTAACTTTTCCAAGGCACTCATGAGAACAACAATGATGTAAAGAATTGACATTAATAAACTGACCTCATAACATCATGTTAACTGATAGGAGTTTGAAGATGAAGAATTTAAGACCAGAGAAAATTAACAGCAAAAATACAGACTCATTTTGGATGATCAATTTGAAATATTAAGGCCATGATTTTTCAAAATACATATAAAAACATTTTAGCACGTTCAAGATGCAACTCCAATTGACTCTAGTTGCAGGTTTGATTGCTCAGATTTGTGTTCAATACTGCTGAAAAGCATTCTGCAGGTGCTAAAAAAACCCTAGGAAAAAAAGGCAACCTGTTATAAGTAAGAAATATAAAAACTGTGATTTAAGTAATCCATCTGCTACTGCATAAGAACACACTGGAGACTGAGAACATACTGCCCAGGACACAATGCTTTCACAATGCACCATCTATTCTTTTCCTGCTAACAGTCATTTTTGGCTGGACTTGATGATCCTGAGGTGCCTCAAACCTGAGATTCTGTGATTCTTGACATGCTTTCAAATGCCTGTAATGAAAAAGTAACTTTCTAGCTGATGTACATGGAATGCGTTTCTACCTGGGTGGGTAGGGAAGGGCAGAAGGAGCAATGTATGAAAAATACATGACTGCTCATTAATATAATGCAGAGTTAATTTTTTTTCTTAAATTTCCTATTTTCATATCATTATTCTTTATAACAGAAATTGTTAAAGTTCATTTATGTCTAATTTCCTAGGTTATGTGACAGGAAAAAAACCCCAAACTATTCAGTAGCATAATATGGTATCTGTAATGTCTTTTGGGTTAGAATAATCAAATTTCAGTGCAGTTGTTTGCCATGTGGTAATGGCAAAGCAAACTTGTTAGGGATGAGGTGGGGACACAGAAAGGGGGGGATTGTTACAGATGCAGCCGTAATGCCAGTAATTAATGTCAGAGGTACTCTGGAAGGGTATGCAAAGTAGCAGAGCAGAGATGGAGTGTGAGTGGTCTGGCTCATGGGTAGCCAGTAGTGCTGTAGAGAATCTACCCCCAAAAAAGTAATTTTGTGGCTGGCTTCCCTTTTCATAAAGCTGAGCAATATTACCCTCAGCTAAAGATAGCTAACAGCATCTCTGAGGGCATAGCAGGGAAGCCAATGGAAAATGCTCCAGAATACTAACAGGGAAATATACAAAGAGACAGTGAAATCATTTGACAGAAAGTCTGGCAAGCCCCCATTAGTGGGTGATAAGGAAGAAGCAGGCAGAGGGCTTCAAGCTGCATGGACTTTGATTTGCAAAGGACTGGCTGGGGCTCAGCTGAGACAGGAGGAGAACAGGGTGAAAGGAAAAAAAAAAGAGGAAGAGCGTAAAGAAAATGTGTAATGGCTTAAGTGGAGGATACACAGGAGAGAGATGCTTACATGCTTAACTTTCTAGATGAAAAACCTAAAACGGATGATGCACATTAAATTGAAGCCTGCTCTCCTACCCCTTCTTAACAGTATTTGTAGCCTGTTGTTCTTGCACTTTTCTAACACTGCAACCCTTAAAGGGTTGCTAGACTCTGTTTAACAGGACATTAGGTATTTTGTTGGTCGTTCTAACGCTTCTTAGATGTTAATATGCTCCCTGACAATATTGCAGTACAAATCAGATTTAAACTGCTGTTGTCCACTTGAAAAAGAGAAAAAGAGAGTAATTCCTCAGTAAAATCCTCCATGAAATATTTATTGCTGGAGATCTACTTCATGTAACCTACCAATTTCAATTTCTAGATCGACTTGAATAAAGTCAAAAAACATCTCTCAAACATAGAGAGATCAGTAGTTAAAAGATCTGTTCATATACTTACTCATTCTTTTTGTATGATGCTGTTCAGTTTTTGGGTTTATTTAGCTGTCAATAGGTGATTGTACTGTTGGACAACATGCCAGTAACAAGCAGTGCAATCATGAAATATGGAAAACAAATAATATTTCCCACAGATTGTTTGTGCAAAAACTTAGTATAACCTAAGCGGGTTTTGTGAGCACCAGCATAACTGGGACCACCAGTATGGAAGGTACAGCATAATAGAGTAAGGAAAAGAGAATCAGGGCTGGAAAACTTACTTCTTTGCAGCTAAAAACTGCTGGAATAGAAACTGCAAATTAACTTTCTTCCACTTGATTCACAGGGAGAATTGGCTCTGTGTAATGTCTTGGAAAGACATTTTGATCTGCAATTATGGAAATTCTTTTAGCTAGGACCAGAGGTGCTGAGGGCAGAACCCCCATTTTCCCCTCAGTCTCTTCAGAAGTGGCTTTGGATAACTCCAGTTCTTGTTTCTCTCTCTGGCTTTGCTGGGGTGCTTTTGCGGAGTGCCAACATCCCACAGGAGCTTCCACATGGCTGGAAGGGCATGGGAGAAGGCAGGCTGAGACTGGGGCAAGTTATTAGTTAATGGTGTTCTGTCAAAGGCAAGGGTTTTATAGGAGCAGTGATGGAAGCATCCTGGTCTTAGCAGAGATCATGTCTTCTGCAGCCTGGAATATTTTTTATTTTGAGAGGGTTATCTTCTTCACCAAAAGTGTTGTCAGGCATTGGAACAGAACAGCCAGGGAAGTGGCACTTCAAAGATGTGTAGATGTGGTGCTCAGGAACATGCTTTAATTGTAGAACTGGCAGTGTTAGGTTTATGGCTGGACTTGATGCTCTTTAGGGTCTTCCCCAACCTAAAGGGTTCTATGATTCACTTGTATTACACTAATTTTGATTTTTAATTTAAACTGGAGACTGTTATAACTAATCCCTGAATTAATGTTAATAGCAAAAGCAAGGCAACGTGTCAAACTAAATTCATATTTATCAGGCCCAGATTCCATAAAATTTAAGCCTTTCCCTATAGCTTTACAAATATAATACACTTTTATCCAAGACAATGGAATGCCAACACCTAATTTTTGTATACTGATTGTAAGGGCTTTACCACAACGACCTCCATTTGGAGCTCAGTGATCTGTGCTCTGCTTCCATCTCACTTTGCTATCACCAGTATTAGCAAGCACAACAGAATTCTTGTTGACATAAAACAAAGGCTGCATTTCTAGTTTAAATAAAAAACTATGACAAAACTTTTGAGTTTATGGCATAAACTGAAACCTGCCTAGCGAGGTTTTAGCATTCTCTGAATTTAACATGCACATCTCCTTGTCAAAGTGAGTTTGGATTATCAACTGCTTTTCACCAGTGTTCATTTAGTCCTCCAGGTCTCCTGAACTTGGTGCAAAGTGTCACTAGACCAGTGAAACACTTTTTTTCCCCCTTTTACAAGTATGTTTATTTATGGGAAAAAAGAAACAACACAGCTGTAAGGGTCCAGGAAAGCTGCAATTTCTATACTTCAATTTATATAATGGAAAACTTGGGCATACTCTTCCCTGGCTTGGGATTTTTGTCCAAGAAAAAGTTCCACTGAGCTTTGTTAGAGGGCTTAATTTTATTTGTGGAGGTCAATGCCTTCAGTGGCCTTTGTGCCATATCTCCAATGCACCTGATTCTCATCATGATATGAAGTATGAGCAGCACATTTCCCTTACTTGAAAATCTGTATATCTGGGTAAGGATATAAGACTTTCTGGTGAATAAACCAGTACCCTAAAGCACTCTGCTTGCATGATAATAACTGCTCTAGGATTTTAATGAAAAATATCCAATAAAGTGGTAAAGTAGATAAAGCACAAAGTCACTATTTTTCATCAACAAAATATTTTCAATTTTTAAAGAAGAGAGCCAATAATTGTCATATAAAACATCAATCGTTATTAAGCCAAAAGTCTTTAAAAAGTATTGAGCTCAAGATCAAGGAAACTAGGTGACTCTATAATAAGCTAGAGCTGTGAAGTTCACAAAGAAGATGAAAGAAAAGCAGTTCCCATACATGAATGATTACAGGATGCACTACATTTGAAATATATTTCCTCTGTTGACATTTACAAAACAAATTAAATATATAAAAAAAGGTAATTGCAGTAGTTTGTAGAAATAAGCTTATCTAACATTTGATCACAGGATATTTCTGTCAAAGTACATAGAACATCTATTTTTTTTTAATCTACTGCATGGATAACAATGCATAGGTAACAACAGCACCCAGACACCAAACAAATGCACTATTAATGAGGAGATATTCTTCAGTTGACTAAAAGCTTAATTTAGTTCCAACACCAATTATATTTAGTTCTTACATATAAATTAATTAATCATAAAGAAGTGAAAAATAATGTATCAGTGCTGTCTCAATATATTTTTAAAGACGTGTGTAGCAGCTTCTGGATAATCTTTGGTTTAGAACCTGTCCAGCCTTACTTGTTAAAAAGAATGCACAATGTATATGTTACTCAATAAAATGTAACAGTACATATTTAATCAATACCCATGTTTTACATGTAGATTATGTATATTTAATAAATGCCAAGTTTTACATAAACATTATGTATAGCATTCATTTTTGTTCAGCTGCTTAAACTTTAGCTTCACTCACAAAACAAGGTGCCATTATCTGATGAAAAGCTTTTAGGCTACCTTCCTGTAATCAAACATCTGACAATAAAACAGAAATATTTTAAAATTTATAACAATAAATACCTTGTAGAATCAATTAACATTTTCCCATCAAATATAATTCATACTGCATCTTACCTACAAGCAGAAAATATATTTTGCACTGTAAGTCCCAAAAGAAGTTGGCTAAAGGGCTCCAAGAAAGCATCCTGTCCCACACAAACGCCACCTTCCCAGCACTAAGCCAGGGTTTGGACCTGCAGCTGCTGGTTTATTTGCTAGGGAAATCAGCAATGAGTTAACAGGTCCTATCCTGTCCCCTGCCTTATGTGATTTGAATATGTGTATACAAAGAACAAAGGGAGTGGAGCACCTGTTAGATGAGGACCCATCTTCATTGCCTCTGACTTTATCATAACCCTTCCCCAGCAGTCACAGCAAATATGACACGGAATGTAATAAATGGGGCACACAATACAAAGTACATGCAATTAACAGAAGTAAGTAAATGCACCAAGTGAACAGGTTATACAGTGATTAACTTCCTTTAGTTACAGTTTCATAAAAAAATACTGTGATGCTACATGCTTATTTCAAACTAAAATTAGTATTCAGAATATCTTTTCATAACTTTTCTAAGAACAGCCTCTCATTTTCTGTTACAAAAAAACACTAAACAACTAAACAACTTTTAAAGAGCTTTACAAATTTTTTTCTTAGCAGTTTCAAGCCTGTAAGTTTTCTGTATTTTTTTCCTTAATGTAAGTATAACTCAGCAAAGAAGTAATTCCCTTTCTCTAAACAATATGCAATATCAAGTACCCCTGAGCTATATTTGAAATGAAAATCCCATGGCTAGAGTGGATAGCTTACTACAGCTGTTAGCTGCTGATCATTGTTTCTTCTCCATTAACTTACATCAGTTTAGATTAATATTAATGTAGGGTTTGGATTTTGTCCAATGCTGTCACTCACCATACAAATCAGCAGCAAACTGGACAAACCTTCCCAGAGCTGAGCAGTAACAGTTTGCAACAGAAAACATTAGCAGTGACAGAGATAGTTTATCCATACAAAACCACACAATATTTTTCACTAAACAGCACTTAGGCAGCCTATTATTGATTAACAAATACTAGGCTAGACTGTATCCTGCTTTGTGCAGGAGCAACTGGTAGGAAGGAACTGCCTCCCCCTCATTGTGTGCCAGGAGCAGGGGTCCAGCAAGGTGCTAAGCCCCCATCAGAAGGGCTGAACACTCAATTTTTACCTTAGTTACAGAGAGGTGAAAACACCCAGATGCTTCCAGGTCCAATATAAGAAACACAAGGCTTATTCCAGGTTAATAAAGCAGAAGCACAGTGGTCCCACCAGAAATAATATCACCACCCAACATATGTCAGGAGATTTCACATATACCCAAAAGCTTCCTGGCTCCATTGTCCTGCCCACCTGAATGTTATTTATAACCTGCTTAATCCACCTAACTGCAGGTTTGATGTATCAAATCGCAGCCTTTCATAAAAGCTAGTTTAGAAATTATTATCTCCTTGATTTTCATGTAATAAAATACTGGTTACATGTTCTAAATATATTCTAACTGAAATGATGGGACCTTTAGTATTGGAATAAAACCTGTGTTGGCACTTTAAATGCCCCATATGGGTAAAGAAAATGATTTAAAAAGGAACAGATTAGCACAGTTATGTTTTTCAATTTTGTCCTGTCATTTCCAGCATTTGAATATATTCTTGAAGTCACTAATATACTGCAAGTTTTTACAAGAACTCACACAAATGTTGCGCATGTGAAAAACGGATTTATTTTTCTGTAGAATTGTAGCTCCCACTAGTTGTTAAATGGCATTTAAACTTAACACAAATCAAACCTCCATTCCTTTGAAAGGGAGCAACTATATTAAAGCAACATTATTTGCAGCACCAACACTCAGAAAATTTCGGTTATTTTATTAATGAGAAGTAACTTTATTATGTGCTAAACTTGTTAGAGGTTTTCCACAAAACAACTACATGATATTCCCAATGGTGGCCAGAAGTAATGAGCTCCCGCTAAAGCAAGCAGGGAGGGCCCATCGCTGCTGACGTTGCCTTTGTCGTTCCAAAGCCACCTGCTCTTGCCGGCCCTGCCCTGCAACCACACACCAGCAGCCGCTCAGTAGCAACAGGATCAGGAAACACACGGAGCTGACCTCCGTGCACTCCAAAAAGAAAAATCCCCCTTTTTCTAAAGCTACAACCATGCCACAGTGGATGTGCTGGTGGTCTCACCGTCGAATGCTGTCGCCATTTAAGCAAAGACCATAGGACAAATGATTTCTTCACTTGTGCTGATATAAAGCAGATTATTTAAAAAAAAAAAACAACAAAACAAAAAACAAAAAACCAAAAACACCAAACAAAACAAAAACCACCAAAAAAACCAAAAAATCAACTATCTGGTGGGTTTTGGTATGTGCCGTTTTTTAAAGTTACTATCAATACAATTAAATAGAGCGACACAAGCCTGTCTTGGCGACGCAAAACCACATCCACCCTTCCCGTGAACAGGCCAGGCGCGCTCTGTGCTTATCGCCCGAAATAACCGGAGACAACCGGGACATTCTCCTCGTCTACGCGTACGCTCTAGCTCGTCTCCATAAACAGCGCCTCATTTTGTCTTCTGAGCTAACCACTTCCAAACCTACACAGGCGAACCTCAGCGCCCAGACACCCTTCAGCGCCCCGCCACCGCGTCGGGACAGCCTCCGCCCCAGGGCCCGCCCCGCCGGCCGCGCTGCCGGGAGTTGTAGGCGGCCCGGGC
>WEIU01020676.1:15425-34100 GCA_013389925.1 Aegithalos caudatus | reverse complement strand
AGCGCAGTCGGGGCGGCGGCGGGGCCATCATGCAGAAGATCAAGTCGTTGATGACCCGCCAGGTGAGCGGCTCTTCTCGGGGGGCGCCGGGGAAACGCCGCGGTCGTCCCGGGCTCTTCTCGGGGCCGCCGTGCCCGGGCACTCCGGAGAGCCGCCGGGGCGCGGGTAATCGCCCTCTGCCCTGCCCGTGGAGGGAAGGCTTGGGCCGTGAGAGCTCTTGCAGCACACGCATCCACTTTGTTTTTCTCTTTACGCCGAGAAATGGAAGCGTGCGCAGGTGTCAACGCGTAGCTCGTGTCACAACAGAGAAGTCGTTGTTGAAGATGACAGGGCAGGCCTGTGTCAGTTTGCTTTTTCGACATATAATTTTGAGCGCTGGGCTGTGATTCTGTAACGTGGTTTTGTCTGGCATCGAATGCTTTTGGTCCAAAAGGAGGCGAGGCTGAGGAGGTGCCAGGGACATATTTGGGTGGGCACACAGTGAATGTGTGCCAGAGCACTCGGTGTATGTCTGTCAGCTCACTGCTGTGTGCCGCTTGTACCGCTTGTCTCCAGCATTATGTAGATCTCAGCCTACGTTTCGACCAATATTTCTAAGGTTGGGAGTCCTTTTAAGGAAGTGTATCAGCAAAACATTCTAGTTATTTGCATACATAAGACACCCCTGAGAAGAAGCCTGTTTATCTGTGTCTAATTGGAGAACTTTAAAAAAAATCACTTGTGTCACCCACATCAGATATTCTAGACAGTTATAGAAAATGATGGCAAAGTCAAAGACCTTGGTGGTGGTATTTTTTTTTCTAAAACTATGGCCTCAGAATTGTGATCCTTATGCAGGAGGCAGGGCTTAAAAAGAAACACTTCTGTGAAAGTGGAATTGCCAAAATAATATTCTGTTCTGCTTCAGTAGAGGGGTACATGATTCATTTTCAGCTTGACTAGGAGGAGTGCTGGGAAGCCTGCCCAGTGTTGGAGATGATGTTTTCTACAAATGACACAACTTAGGCAATTTTCAGTCATTCGGAAAGATTAGGTTCCATTTACCATTTAATAAGTGAAACCTTTAATTTCTTCTGGAGATAAGTCACTAGAACTACGTATTTTTGAGAGGACTTGGTGAAGATTTTATGTGAAGTATGAGAAACTGCAGCAGTTGCTTTGCCTGTTTCTTACATTGAATTTCTGGTGCGTAGAGGTGAGTCAGCTTTGATGGTGGCAACTGCAGAGGGAGTTGAAATGATGTGCAACAAAATCTGAGAATCAAAACCAAAATGGAGATATTTTGCATCTTGGGAAGATGAAACAGTTGTAAAACGTAGTAGATACCACAGAAATGATGTACAACACTTCATCGGTTTCAAAGAATAAATACAGACTTTCTCACCATAAACTAACATGGTACTTGCATAAATCTTTTTAGAAATATAGGTACCCAGGGCCAGAGAGGGGCTTGGAAAAAATACTGTTGCCATTGATCACAAGAGCAGGAAGGAAGTCTGCCTGAAACTTGTGGCTCATACAGGAACACCCTGAAGTCTTAAGGGAAGCTGGAGTCAGAACCATATCTGAAACTTGAATGTGTAGATTTGTTTCTGCCTAGGAAGCTGGCAGAAAATATGCAAAGCAGCCTGTTCTATGGTAATGCTGCATGAAATGGTGAGATGTTGTTTCAGGTTGTCAGGAGAAGTTGTGAATGCCCCATCCCTGGAAGTGTTCAAAGCCGGGTTGGATGAGCCCTGGGCAGCCTGATCCTAGTGGAAGGTGTCCCTGCTCATGGGATATGGCAGGGCTTGGAACTATGTGATCTTTAGATTCCTTCTAACCCAAACCTTTCTATGCAAATTGTGAGTGTGTTTGATATTTAACAAACATACGTGCTATTTATATGGCTATATGTGTTTTAAGGAGTAATAATTATATAAAGCAGCTAATGTTGATTAGGCAACCTTTTCAGTTCAGTTACACATAGGGAAAGCCAGTCCTAGTAGTGGAATATGTAAGTAGAAAAATATGCCATGAAGCAGAAATAATCTTGCTGTCTTGCTAGTAGGTGGTACATAACTTGAATTCAGTTATTTGATTCCATTACATCATTAAGTTAGTGGAACAAAGTATGTTCAAAATGTTTTTTGGACACAGGCTTGTTCTAAAATTTAAGATAACGTCTGGACAGGGACCTGTGGATATCTATTCAACATCAGGTAGGACTTGATTATAAGATACATAAAGGAATCAAACTTAACTGGTTATTAAAATTCTTTTAAAGGGTCTAAGAAGTCCTCAGGAGAGTGTTAATGACCTCAGTCCTATTGAAAGCTTTCGGATTCCTACTAAGGTATGATACAACATCCCTTCCCTCCCACTCCCTTTGTTTTTAGTTTTTAAATTAGTAGTTAAATGACAGCTTGTGTCATTTAAGGGTTTGACAGTTTGTGTGTCATTTTTTAATTTTTTTCCCATAACACCAGGTTTGCTGTTGTTTTTTGCAGTGTTTTATTTCTTGCTGAAAATCTTTTACAAAGAATTAAGAGCCGTGAGACCACCAACTCCAAATGAACTTGCATGAAATTTTTTTTCTTGAAACTTTTCAGTTGTCACTGGATGATAAATATTATTTAGATTTCTTACTGGCATGAATTTAAAAAAAAAAGGAAAAAGAAAACTGCATTTTTAAGTTTTACTTTGGAAAGTAGATGCTGTGTGGATGGCCTATATAGTTCTAGTCTTAACATTTAGTTTCTTCATGGTTTTGGTGCTGTAAGTATATTTTGTAATTCAGATTTTTAATCTTCAGCATATATAATTAACTTCATGTTCTACTTTAAAAGTTAATATCTTTATAATAGCAATAGTTTTTGGCATTTTTTTGGTTCTCACTATTTAAATTAAGCCAGCTCACTGTCATCTCACAAGTCATGCTGAGTAATCTGAGTGCGAGGGAGCAATTGTCACAACAACTGACTGTTCCTTATATCCTGTAGATCTGAGGGGAGGATTCACAAGACTTCTGTGGTTGTCTATTATTTTCTATGAATTTGCTCTTTGCCTTTAACCAGTAAGATACTTAAATTACTGACTTGAATTTAGATGACCTATTTTAAAGAGTTAAAAAAATCAAAAGACCTCTTGTGTTTCTTTGTGTCTGTGTAAGTACTGTGTAATATGTTGCTTGTCCTGAGGCAGATCAGAAAATTAGCATTGCTGTATATTTAAAAAATCAAGTAAGAGTCTCTGAATTGGTACATGATACTTTGTATACAGTGGCCAATACATTGATATCAAAGAGCCAAAGTATTCAGTTGCAGCAGTGTTGAAAAAACTGTCACATCTCCATGGCTTGGATTTCACAATTTCATATTCCTGCTACTCCCTGAGCAACCAGTTTCAAACTGTCTTTTTGCCAGGTTGGCTCTCCAGATAAAAGTAGATGTAAGGCATCTTGGCTGGATTTCCATTCTGTAATGGTTTGATGTTATATGTCTGATAAGTCTAGAGTGTGTAGGAATAACTGTTTTTATTTATCTCTTGAATCATGAAGGTCTCAAGCTGTTGTGATGACAGAATGGTTATGATGCTGCACTTTCATTGTCACAGTTTCACATTCAAATTGGTATCTCCAGACTGAATTAGGGCAAATGATACTGAAAACTTCAAAAGCTGCATTAGATCTATACAGAAGTATAAAGAATGAAAGGCTGCAGGGTCAGCATGAAATAGGGCCAGTATGATCACAGTAGTTTGGAAGTCAAATGGGAAATATGGAGGACAGGCAGGCGAATATGCTGACATTCCATCTCCTGAGGGCAGAACCAGCAAAATTCTTTTGGGTCTTGATATCTGAAAGCTGTTGATTTGCTGACTGTTTGCAGACTGGCCAGCATGATGAAGTGATGACTGTACTCCTCAAATTTTTTTATTTTTTATTTTTAGGCAATGAAATTGTTAGGCGTTTGGATATTTTAGTGAGTACCTGAGTGCATTCACTTATGTTAAATGGTACTCCAATAAGTTCTGCCACTATTTTGATAAATTCTAATTTTTTATCATATGAGGGCAGATCACCAGTAAACTTGCTTTACTCTTTGTTAATACAGACTCATGCAGCCAACCCACTCACACAGGAAAGTATCTCAGTAGGAAGTAAGTGTATAATAGTTTGAGTCTGTGATAAAGTCTGTGGAGGAGCCAAATGTGAACTGCAAGGCTGAATATAAGAGGTTGCCCAGTAAAGTTGTGGGTGCCCCATCCCTGGCAGTGCTCAAAGCCAACTTGGATGGAGTTCTGAACAACCTGGTCTAGTGAAAGGTGTGCATGACAGGAGAGTTGGAACTAGATGATCTTCAGGATCCCTTCTATCATTCTCTGATGGTTCTTGGCTGATTCTGTGATCTCCAGAAGAGAAAGTCGTCTGTAGAAGCACATAATATCTATTTTGACTGAGATACCTTAGTTCATTGGCATACCCTGATTACCCAGGGAAACTAATTCTTTTTGAACCATTCTGTTATTGTTGTTTCCCAAGTTGGTAACAGTTTTGTTTAGCAGATTCTGTCACAAAAGGCTGAGGTAAGTATTTTGCATGCTTGAATTCAAGAGTATTGGATTAATGCTGAGTTAACTTTGAATTAGGTTATGTTTATTTTGATGATAATCAGCTCATATGCAATATGCAAATATTATTTGACTTTGTAAATTATCATGGTAAATAACACTGAGATTTTTTTAATGTTTTCCCTATAGATATAGGAATGTGGGTTTCTATTTCCCCAGCAGTAACTGAGTGCTTTTCAGGAGTGCATTAAGTAGTAGTGTGGCTAAGATGTATTCTATGGATAAGCTTTGTTATTCCCTCCAGCAGGAGAGATATTTTCAATATATAATGTTTGTTTTGATAGAGTGAAGGCTTTATAAAACGTACTCTCTATACATATTGAACAAGGAAAGATCAAAAGGAGGTTCTGGGCATTTTGTGTGGAAGATTGGGAATACCACAAACTTTTCTGTGGTACTGCCTTCCCTAGCTGGGGAAGGGGGAGGGAAGGGCAGTGAGGAAAAGCAAAAAAAGTTTATAGATACAGTTATACGTTGTATTTTATTACATTATAGACATTAATTGTTATATAAAATACGTAGAGATATATTAGATATTATATAATATATATAATTATATAATTTATTTATATTGTTATATGAAATATATACTGTTCTGTTATGGTATAATACAGTATAATGTATTATAATACATACATTAGATTAGATACTAGATAGATGTTCTTCACCCAAGGGTAGTTGAGCACTGGAACAGCTTTCCAGAGAAGAGGTCACAGCTCCAAGCCTGATAGAATTCAGGAAGCATTTGGACAATGCTCTCAGGCATATGGTATGACATCTGGGGATGGTCCTGTGCAGGGCCAGGAGAAGGACTTGATGATCCTTGTGGGTCCCTTCAAACTCAGTGTATTCTGTGATTCTAAGACCAATAAAATCTCGAAATCTTTGTATATGGATAAAATTCAAAGATTGTGTTTGCATGTGTGTATACAGATACTTATATAAATGCTTTAATACTTCTTTTATTTTACAGTGGTGCAGTGTTGTAGTATACCTGTTGACTGAATCTGTTGGGCGTGGTCCTCATCCTGGTATTTAGGATTAGCTTTTAGCACAGGTGTTATCCATGTTCAGAATGGAGGGATAGGGATCAGCAGCATATTCATTGGTGTGTTTTTGGCTCATGACAGAAAGGGAGGCAGTGTCCAAATGAGTATAGCACAGACTTGGCCCCTGGTAATCTCCAGAAAAAAGTGCATAGGCTGTTGCTGAACTTCAGCTTTTAACTAGATTAGAACTGTTAACTACATTAGTTTTTTTCCTCTGAGTAGTATCAGTTAACTTTTTTCAATGTCTTCACTTCCCAGTCTTTTAGGTGATACTGACTGGAGTGCAGAAGGTGTTTGCTTCTACTCCTTACCAGTAATGCTCCATTCAACAGAGCAATAGTGGTTTTACTGGTACAGGCAACATAGCATGCAAGGAGAGTGGGAGGGTGATGCACTGGGAAATAGCTGGGTAGACATCTAAAACTTGCTGAACTGCATTTCAGATGACTCTGCAATGAGATGACTCTTCTGAAATACATTTCAAGGAATTGCCACAGGGTTCTGGACTGTAAACTCCTATTTCCATAGAATAGAAAGACAAAATGGTGTGAGATGCGTGTGGATGCAAGCACTGTGTTTTATTTAGCAATGGCTTCTTCGAGTATGCAAAGCTGTCAGACTTCTTTTTCCTTCTTTCTTTTTCCTTCTTTCTTTTTCTTCCCAGATGCTGTCTTTCACTGATCTATTTAGGAGGCGTAATGAGAGGCCTGCTGCTGGAGGTTGCACTTCCAGTAACCTGACAGGATAAATTGTTTTTCCATGAAAGTATGATCCCAAAGTACTGGGGAAAAAAATAAAAAAGTGCAGTTGGCACCACAAGTTACATGAGTTTTAGGTAGGAGTGAAGCCTCTTGCTGAATAAAACTTTGGAAAAATGAGTAGCCTGTGAAACAGTATCTTACCAGGCTGTGTTGGCCCATTATTCATTGGAGAGTTCCTATTGCTGAGCATGCATGTTAACCTGGACAGGTGGATTGAAGTGAATATTGTGGGGTCCACCTTGCCAATGTGCTGCTATTCCTGACCTCCTGTGTATCTTATTGAGTCAGTTTAGCAATGGCAAAGTTTTCTGCAAGGGTATTATCATGAGATTCCCACTGTCACAGTTTGGGACAGGTTTTTCTGTTCAGAATAGCACTTGGAATTGCTGAATTTACATAAAATGTTAAATGTGTTTTCATGCTGACTTTTTTTTTCTTCTTAAGGAAGATACTTCTATGGCAATAGCTAGAGAAAGGTTTTGAGGTGGAAAAATACCTTGAGGGTTTTAATAGCATTTCTCTTTCCTTCTACTAAGTGCGTGAGTACCAAGTGCACAGACTAAAATCGGCCCTTTGCCAAGACCCCTAAAACTACAGGTTTATTTCTATATAGTAAAATTGGTTTTGTGTATCTAATTGAAAGGATGAGGAAAATGGAATATCAGCAAATAAATTTAGCTAGGGATGGTTGCCTCCTTTAGTGGTGAGTGAATAAATTGGCCTTTACTATGTTGGTTACTTCAAACTACTGGAGTATGATGTGCTGAAAGCTGCAGGTTATCATGACAGAAAGTCTGGTGTCAGATAATCTAATTTATGTGGGAGCTAAAGCTTAGCCTGGAGAGCTCTTCTAACTAGACTGCTTTTCTAAAAAAAGATTAACAAGGTAAAGAAAAATCTTGTCATTTAATAAATATTTTCCTGAGTAGTGTTTTGGCAAGAAACACTCAGATGAGTGATCTGAGACAGGATAAAATGGTTTCTTAGCAGTGTTCCTAGGCACTCCAACAACAAATCCAAAATACGTGTCCATAACGGCTTTCTTAATGCATCTTTACCAGATGTAAATCGCCACTGACCTATGGCATTGAGATATTTTTTCACCAACATGACAAGATATCAGTAGTCTAGAATGTCAAATGATCCTAAGCATTTCTTTTGTTAGTTTTTTCATCTTTTCTTCTTTTAGGAAACAGCTGTGCAGGAACTTGTAAGCAAATATCAGATGATAAATTCAGTTATTCTATTTGCAGTGGTTCAGTGGACCCTGTTGCCTGTCTTGGATAATTTTTAGTTTTAGTTTCATATAGCTAAAATTCAATGTACTGTAGGATGTGAAACTGATTTACAGTGGGGTGTACATTATAAAGCTACCATTACAGATATATAATGATATAACATTATTATTTCCTTGCTTCTCTTGGTCTGTCAGTGCAGTCCATGTCCTTTCTCTGCTTGGGCTTGGGTTGCTGCGTTCACGTGCACTGGGGGCAGTGAGCACCAGGCATTTCAGACAGAGATTGGAGGTGCCTGGGGCCTCTCAGGGCTGGAGAAGGTTGCTGCTCGAGGATTTTCCCCAGTTCCTTGCTGCCTCCTCCATGGTTTTCCTCCTGTTCCCCGCTGCCCCATCACAGCTCAGAGGCTCCCAGCTGCGGCCTGGCCTGCAGCACCACCCTTGGCAGTGTCTGGGGCCTTCCTTCAGCCTCGCTTGTGGCCGCTCAGGACGTGAGTTAGGCACAAAACCCTTTTTTCTCTGTATCAGAGTCGTTGCTTTTTATTTCCCCACCCCCCCTACCTTTTTCTTCTTTTATTTTTTCCCCCTCTTTTTTTCTTGTGAGACTTATTTCAGAGGAGCAGCGGCTTCTCTAATGCCCTTCCAAACTGCCCACTTGTGACCCCCTGGCTGCCTCTTACTGCACAGAGAAACAGCACCTTGCTGTGTATTGTGTCACTTTGCCTCAGAACATCTACACATTGATCTTATCTCAGCTGACGTGCAAAATAAGCAAATTAGTGGTTGTTCAGTCATTTAATTTAAAATCGGATACCACTAGCTGATGAAATAAACCTTTGAGTTCTTTATGATGACAATACCAGCACCTTGCCCCACTAGAACAATTCAGCACTTCCAGGAGGCTCAGGGTCGTTATGGGACTCTTCAGTCAGCTGGATTGCTTCCCCACAGTTTAATTTCATTATGAAGCAATTTTATCTTTGTTTTTCATGAAGGAATGTTCTAACACTCTTCCCTTTTGAGTCTCTGATAAAGGATTTTTCATTCTTTTTGAGGGAATGACATCCAGGAGAGGGCCAATATTGCTTGCAATGTCCAGTGCAGCAGAGGAAGAGAAGGTTCAGGCTGAGTCCTTGGTTTGCTTCAACCTCTGGAAGCATCTGGGTTGTTGGGGAGGCCTTCCAGAGGAGATGATGACAACAAAGGAGGGAGATGTGTATCTTCAGAATGCTACCTTTCAGAAAGCTGACAGCACACCTCTGCTTAGACCACTGTGCTAAAATCTGAGAGCTGTTAATCATGTGCAAAGATTAATCTTCTTGTTTTACCTGTAGAAATCAAGTGTTTAATGGCATGACTTTTCTTTCAGTAAATGTGAGGGCTGAGATGAAAAGTTATGCATTTGTAGAGACACTGTCTCCCTGTCATTTACAAAGAGGATTCTTCTGTTTTTAAAAATTCAGGTTTTATTTGTTTTATTTTGTGCAATTTTTTCTTTGTCTGGAGAAATAGTCTGCCAGTATATTTTTAGTTTATTATGTGAATTTCTAAAGTTAAGGAGGAAAAAAAATGGACTCAACATGCACTTGGTGCCATAAATGTATTGATGAAGTGTTTAAGTGGACTGCAACACTGAAGTCTACACTATGTTTTTTGAAGTTTTAAATGTCTTGCTCTCCCTAATAGGAAGCACAAGACACAGTGTACTGATCTTTCTGTATTTTGCCATTGCTTCTCGTGCTAATGTTGGAAGTGGCTTTTGAAAGATGTTTGTTTTATTGAAACATTGTTCTTCCTAGGATGTGTTATTACATTATGGAAATTCTTTTTTGTTTTGCAGGAGGAGCTCAGAGAACTGCATGAAGAACCAACTGATCCTCAGGCACAACAGGAAATAATTAACAGCATTGAAGAAGTTTATTTTTCCAATGACTCCTTTGATATTGTGAAGTATGAGTTAGAGGTAAATTATCATTGTAAAAGAAAAAATGGTAACATAACAAAAACTGAAGACCAAAAGTATGCTTGTTTCAATGAGCTATTTTTATTTCTTGGATCTTGCATTAATACAACAGTGTATTTCCCTACATCATCTTGCAGTTGTGTGGAGCTTCTAGCATAGAGTGTTGGTGCATATATACAGTATGTGGTCTCTTCTTTTAATGTGTTGGAATGTACTAACAGGCATTTTGTAATTTAAACTCTAATGAAAATATCAAGATAGTTGAGGAAACAAATCTGTTCTATGTTTTGTGTATTTTTTTAGCAGACTGATAATTTCTGTGGTTGGGTGGTTATGTGTATACATATATGACATAAAATAAACTAATTTTGAGTAATTATAATATTATATGAGGCAGTTATGATCATATGTTGTGTATCTTGACACTAATTGATTTCAGTATCCATGATTTGAAAAAATGGATTAATTCCTCAACAGAAGCCATAAGAATTTTTCTTAAATTAAACTGATTGCCTAGCTAATACTATGTGTGAGTTAACAATCTTGAATTTCTCACTGATTTTAATTTATTATTTAAATGCAGAGGCTTCCTCCAGTACTTAGTCTTCAGGAACTGGAAGAGTACAGAGACAAACTAAAACAACAGCAAGCTGCTGTAAGTATTCCTCTCTACCCTTACACAGTTTGTTGTCTAGAAGTCTAGCAAGAAATGTAACGGAGAAAGATTTGATTTCTTACCACATTAGATACTAAGTATTTTTTAACATCGTGTTGTGTGCCTTTATAGTGGAAAATCCTCGCTAAATTATATAATCATATGAAATCATGGAAGTAAATCTTAGTGTTAAGTATTGTAACAAAGATCAGACATGCTAACTATTTGTTTAGAAACGTGACTTTTTGAGTATTTATCTTGTAATGTTCAACACAGTGCTGAATAGTGGACTAGTATCTCTTTGAGGGATCTCTGGCAGTATAAGACAAAATATTTTAAAAACTCTTCCCTTGAAGATGCTATTTTCTCATACTTTTCATTTGCCAATATGCTAATTTTTCACAAGGGTTTTTAGTGAACACTGATACAGAGTTATTATGTAATAAACCAAATGAAATGTAATGAGCAGGGTTGGGGTGAAAGTGGAGTTGCAGCATCTGAAAGGTGCTTGTTACGTTGCTTTGAAATTTTCTATTCATGTATTAATTATTGTTCCATTACTCTTTTAAGATGAATGGTACAGGAAACAAATGTCTTAACTGTGGCATTTGAAGAGGTAAAATAGAAGTAATAATCCTAATACATATCTTCAAATAAATGAAATGTATAGGAGAATCTTGTGTTGTTAACAATACATAAAGCAAGTGCCTTCTGCCTTAGACTGTTTTCCCCATGATATACCTATGAAGTTTTGTGAAAGATTAGTGAGAAGTTGAGGAAATTTATATTCTGTATTTCTCAACAAGATTTATAAGGAAAGAAGTTGGAAGTGAGTGAGGTAGTCATTTTTTGTGTGTTTGTTTGTGTGGTGGTGGTGTTTCTTTTAAATTTTAAGAGGATATCTGGTAGTGATCTTGTTTTGCAAGGGAGTGCTCTCAAGACTAAGACAACCTCACTGAGATATGCTGCATAATCCTAGTATGTGTGATC
Organism: Aegithalos caudatus; assembly: GCA_013389925.1. NCBI lineage: Eukaryota > Metazoa > Chordata > Aves > Passeriformes > Aegithalidae > Aegithalos > Aegithalos caudatus. The sequence continues at coordinate 22,837 of WEIU01020676.1, read as the reverse complement.
AATGTCTTGGCCATTTTTTGCTTGCAGGATGGGAACTGGCTGCAGCTGGGGGAGTAGTTTCAGGGCATGGCTGCTGCTGAAACGTTTGAACTATTATTCATTAGTGCATGCAGCTAATGAATAATAGGGGAGAGAACTGAGCACAAGGCTTACAATAAATATGGCCAGATGTGTCTTTCTTTTAGAATACAAACAGGTAAAAACTCTCAAAGCCAAAACTTTTTGCAAGAAACAGGTGCCCAATTCTTCCTCACCACCCCCCCTCCCAGTCAGGATTGGTCCTTGCATGTTTCTTTCTTAATCTCATCAAAATGTGTTTCTGGTATAGGAAGGAATTATTTCTTCCTTGGGCATGTGCCGAGGTGCTAAAATTTATTATATACTGTATTTCATGTCCTTATGTCATACTTTCGGGTAGAGTGTGAGGGACTGTTGCATGTTTTCTTTTTGTGCCTCAGTTATTATCCATTTAACTTGTGATGGGTCATTTAGAGAACTGTCTGCCTTAAAGAACATTTGTGTCTTTCATGAAAGAGAAAACTGCAGAATATTGTATGTTGTTAGTTCAGTCCTAGAAATATTTTAATGGTGAATAGATTATTAGATAGAGGATTCAAGAAGCCTGTTGACATATCACACAATACCCCTGCTTTTTCAAAAGACTGAATACTGCATTTTTCACTTCAGTGTTTGTACCTACAGCTGACAGAGGAATTTACAATAGTAGTTTGGAGATAATAGCAACTTCTAAATTTCTCCAATCCAAAGCACTTATATGATTGTGAATTACTGGTACTAGGGCTCTGATCTTCCACTTCTTACTACCTGTTACTATCTGCTTTTGCACAGGTGATCTTGGTCATCCTGCTCTTTTCAGGGTTGCTATAGACTTACTTCCTGTAGTTTGCTCCTTAGTTCTTCATTGCAGTAAAAGGATCCCAACTTGCTCAAACATTTTTTAGTGCATGTATCATAACAACTTTAATTTCTAATCATCTTGGTACAGACAATTTGAATTAGGAAGGCTTTTTAGTTGTATGTCTGCTAGACTTCATTTTAATTAGTAGTCTGATATCCATAGCTATGTTGTTTTTTCTTCAGGAGATGAAATATTTTTTAGTGATGTGATTAGGAAAGAGAAAATTGTTTGTCCTTTCAGCAGATGTTGTTGGCAGGCATTGATAATCATGGTCACATTCAGTACTAGCAGCTGTAATGCAGGGTTCCAAGACTTAGCACAGCACAGTTGTATGGAGGATGCCAAAAGGGACGTGACAGTTTGAAAATCAGTGATGTAACTGGGGATAATATTGCTCATCTGAAAAAATATCTGAGAGAATAGCTTGGAACCTCAGAAAGAAAAGTAGTATCACTAAGTTCTGGGAAAGAAAAAAATGCCTGTGGCAGGTGCTTGTCAATGTTGAGGTTGTTATTAGTCAAGGATGACTGAGGACTTGCAAAACAAGAAGTGTAAAAACTGAAAAGAAGTGTATCTTTTATTCATGTGTACTGCTTGAACATTGCTCAACAGTGAAGAATAAAATTGTTAGGTTTGTACTAGAACCTTGAATAACTAGCAGGTATATCCATGTTCTAAAGTTTTTAACAAGTACAAGACTAGAATGAAGAATGTGTTGAAAAATGAAGGTGAAAATTTCACAGTGCATGGACTGCAGAGTGAATAAAATTTCTTAAGAGCCCCAGGGTCATGTAGGCTTGTGTAGCATTTGGCTTGATAATATCCTGTCCTGACCCCACCTCCCTCTGGAGTGGCTCGTTTGCTGTCCTGCAGAGGAAAGTTTTATTAGTTATGGAACAACTAAAAGGTTAAGAACAACTGAAAAGTTGTAAAACTGCTTTGTGGTTCTGGCCTGCTTTTGCTAAGGAAGGAGGAAAGCATAGCTGGGTATATGCCCCTTGTCCACATTGCCCCCTGATGACACTGGAATGCTTCAAAGACCATTTATGGCAAGTGCTCTTCCAAAGGATGGGAATTGAGCTGGTAGAGCCAATATCAGTTTGTTACAGGAATGTTGATTGAAGAGCTCAACTTTGTGCTATGTTTGCCTAAGCAGTCAAGCTTACAAAAACCCCATTGTTTCTCTTTGCCAGTAGTGCTTTGTGGGCTGGCTTCAGTCAGTTTTATTATAGTTCCATTTCTGGGAGTATTGCTCCCCCAAAAGAATATAGAGCAATACCAATAATTTCTTTTTCATGTTTGAAACCATTTTTTAAGTATTTTTAGTCCCTGATGAAAAACAAAACTAAATACACTATTCTCAAGCTGGCATTTATAGGACTGTTACTGTTGAATTTCTTTTTAAGTTTCTGTGTTTGTGGAAAAGAGACTGATTAAGGTAGCAATACCCAGTTTTTAAATTCAATACAGATAGCAGGTCTCAGGAGCATTCTACTTAGAATTATACTCAGAGCAGTGGAGAAAATTTTAAAATATACATATTTTGTGTTCTAAAGAAAGGGTATAATGTGTAGAGGGTGCATATTCATTTTGACATAGTTTTAATTTAATGCAATATCAGTCTCAAAGGTAGGTGTCCTTATGTTAAATGTATTGTGGTTTAACTCTAGATGGCAATGATGTATCACGCAGCCTCTCACTTCTCCACCTGGGGAGGAGTAAAAGTGAAAAAGCTCATGGGTTGAGAAAAGGTAGATAATGCAGAAGAAATAGCTAAAAAAATAAATAAAGCAAAAAATTCCCTGTTTTTCATAGGCAAGCAGCTGTTCAGCCTTCTTCAGGAAAGCAGGGCTCTATCATGTGTAGCAGTTATTTGTGAAGGCAAATGCCATCACTCTGAGCATCCTTCCCTTCCTTCTTCTCTCCCAGCTGCATATGCTGATCATGACACCACATGTTTAGGATATCCTATGGGTCACTTGGGATCAGCTATGTCCCCTCTCAAAGGTTTGTGCACCCCCAGCCCACCTGCTGGTGAGGTGGTTCGAGGAGTAGAAAAGGCCTTGATTCTCTGCAAGCACTGCTCAACTGAAACACCTCTGTGTTACCAAAACTGGTTTCAGCCCAAGTCCAAACCAGCCCCATACCAGGTGCTTTGGAGGAAATTGAATACCCCAGCCCAAGCCAGTGCACCACGCTGGATGGTTGACTTAAGTTTGTACTCTAGCAGTAGCACGAGCAAAATGTAAAAACTTGCAGTGTCCCAAATTATTTCTATTTGCTTTTCTAGCACGTTCCTTAACAAGCAGAGAGTTAAATGAGTAGTCTAAAATTGCCCACTAATCGCTAGAGGGAATTGTGAATGTTTCTTTTATCTTGGTTCTAAGGAAAGCTGATCATAATTTTTACAATTTTTTATATGTTCTTGTGGAATACTTATTGATAAATTCGAAAAATGCAGAACTTAATGCTAGAGAATAACAAACTTGTAAAACTTTAGTATGGGCATGGCTTACTTAATTGAGATTGCTGTGTATCACATGGAATGCTCTTCTTTTTAAGGTATCTAAGAAAGTTGCAGATTTAATTCTTGAGAAGCAGCCTGCATATGTTGAGGTAAGACAACTAACACTTTTCAAGAATAAACTGTTCAGTTTTGTGCTGTTATAATGCTGCAGTTGTGTTGTTATAGTAATTGGTATTAGGGGTGCTAGTGCCTGGTTGGAACCAGCTATTTTTTAATGTTAAATCTCTGTCTCTATAGTGAAAACCAATGGTGTGTTGAGTTGAAAGTCCTTAAGATGATAAAGGTTTTGACTTATGGTCATTTTACAAGGCTTTGTGAGGAATTCAGAATTTGGAATTCATGAATTCACAGGCTTGGTTAATACCTGTAATGGACTTGGAACAGGAGCTGCTTTAGTGCCCCTGTTTAAGAGTGATGTCACATCTTATTCCGTAAGAGAAAGCTGTAGTGATCTTTCTTAAGATCACTTAACTGCCATTAATCTCAGGCAGTTTTGAGAATCACAGAGTCGCATAATACATTGTGTTGGAAGGGACTCACTAGGATCAAGTCCAGCTCCTGTCCTTGCACTGGACTATTCCCAAAAGTCACACCGTGTGCCAGGAATACTGTTCTGCAAAGTGAAAATGGTGATTCTTATTTAGTCTGAGAATGATCCAGTGGTGAATACTTCTGTTTGTGTACAGCACCTTATATCACCATTGTTATACTGGTGATTATGGCAATTCTTATTTTGGGCAAGAAGCTGGAGAGAGTATGGAAGAACAAAGATGATTTCCTGGCTATTAACCTGTGGTAGATGTCATGGAGCTGCAATTAGTTTCCTCTTCTCCAGAGGAAACAATATCCTCTTTTGTTTGCTTGTTCTTACAGCTGGTGTATCCAGCCTTAGTGAGGTTGCCATCTGTGTTCTGGCATCATTGCCTGGTGAAAGGAGTGCTGCTGTTTAAAGAACAATGGGGTGGGGAGAAGTGATCATCAAAGAAGCTTGTGTCATCTCCTGCAATAGAAGGTGGAAGAAAAAGGCTGTAACAGTGAAGTTGTTTTAGTTAAAGGGGTGAGGTTGGAGGCCATTGCAGAAGGAGGCTGGTAACTGCTACTGTGGTTGAGTCTTCATAAGATAGCGTAGAAGGGGGGAAAAGGGTAATTGTGTGGTACAAGAATCTTCTGGTATTATTTTACTGTTGTGCAGGTTTGAAATGGACAGTTTTGAGTGAGTTCTGTTTCTTCTGAATCCAGCAGCTTCACTTTGAAAAGTGCATAATGCCCTCTCACTGCATAATGGAACTGCAGCAAATGTTCTTGCATTCTGCTGGGTAATGTTAATGTTCTTATTGCAGGTATCTTAATGAGGTGCACCTGTTTTATACCTAGAAGTGCTTTCAGATGTTCCAAAGGGACAGTTAAAAATCCACAGTGCCAGTAAAAAATCTTTTATAAACTTTTCTGAAATGCATTTGTGCCTGATGAAGTCAATAATCCTTCAGTGTTACTTATTGGTACAGGCCTGCACACGGTTATTCTTGTCAGTAGACTTAATGGAGACTTCTGGTGAGTAGTATAGGTCTCACTTTCCCCCTGATTCATGAAATGAACCTCCTGCTGTGCTGTGTGAACTCATTCAGTGTTCAACTACAGTAAGAGATCATTACAAGAACCAACAATGCAATTGAACACATCTCCTGGACATATCTTCACTGTGCAAAGTGTGGATATTTAGGGATATCATGGATTGAGGCCCATGCCTGGTATGAAGTTCTGGTTTAACAAGCACTTCTGTTGCCACAAGAGGCGAGGCACAGACACAGGGTAAGGGATTTACAGTTTTCTGTTGTTGGAAGAAAGATGTGCTTTAGCAACAACCAGTGGGTGAAAGACTGTTTTTGAGGAGAGAAAAATTCTATTCAGCCCTAAGTGCTGGGCAGAAGACTCCCTCTTTGGGAATATTAGACTGTACTCTCCCCATTCCTCTCCATCCAGTGGTGTTCAAAGAAGAGATTTTACAGTCTTTGCAAAAGGCAAGACTGGAGGGGAGTTGCTCTCCATTGTATATGTTTCCTCATGAACAAGATAACAATTTTTTTTTTAATAGCTCTGGTATTTGCAAAAGATGTTTTTGGAGAGAAGTAAGTTTTGAGAGAAGTAATCTTTGAATTTGGTTTTTTAAAATGTTTTGCATATCAGCAACTAGGCTGTCATTTATACAAAGCAACACTGGTAACATAAAGGAGCAGGTTCTGGTGGACGATGCAGCTTAGTGATTTGGAGACTGCCCAGGAGCTAAAACTGAACTGAACTTTGATCTCATTTCTGCTTGCCATATTATTAGAATTAGATTAGTTTTCAAAGTGAAAATCTCCCTTCTTATGGAAAGCACTTGATATATTTTGAAATTATGAGCAGAATTAAAAAATAAAATAGAATTTTTATATATATATATATATAAAGTCTCTTTTTCTGTAGCCTGGGGCAAGAGTACACTTTTCTGCAGAGTTGTTCTAACAAAAGAAATCCTAATAGTTATATTAAAACATTTATTTTTTTCAAGGAGTTGAGATTATGCTAGGCACTTCATGAAGTCAAAATCAAGCTAAATTCAGGTCACCTCTACTGAAGAGTTTTCAGCTGAAAGTCAACAGGATATAATTAACATTCATTATGATGTGACATCTATTAAATTGGTAGAACACAAGTACTTCTAAACAAGAAAATGCTGTTTGAAACATAATTTTTTTGTTTTGCTGCTCTCTGGCGTATTAATGCAAATTAAGCCTGTGCTTCTATCCGTGAAGCTTTGATCATTCTGTTGTAATGCATTAATGGTAATAGAAATTAGTAGGCTAAATGTGCAATATATAAATGTAGAGGTCCCACTGCAATGAAAACAGATTTCAACTATCTTATCTCCAAAAGAGAACTGTATTTCATAATATAGTTTATATTAATGTTGCATTGCAGTGCCTAGTGTATATAAATAATGAAACAAATAATATATAAAGTAACTCATAGCATTTCAAGCGAAATCTACTAGTCAGTAGTCTTCCCTAGTGTGTAACTTGCATATTTGTTTAACTTGTATATTTGTTTAACCTGTTGTCTCTCTGTAGGAACTTGAACGTGTTACATCATTGCAGAGTGGCCTTCAGTTAGCAGCGGTTATTTGCACAAATGGAAGAAGGTACCTTGCTTAAGGAACTGCAGAGATTGAAAGTGGGGAAGCATTTAACAGGAAATCTGTAAACCCAGGAAGTTTGCTTGCTGATGATATTTCCTTTTTTATGTGCTGAATGCTATTAGCAGTAGTAATTAGAGATACTGAAACAGTTGCAAACTCTTGCAGCTCTCACTTTTGCAATTGGGAGTTCTCTTTGAAACACAAAGCTTTGGAGATACACCACTGATCCACAGACAAGTGCAGAAGGTGTACCTTCTGTTGGTACAGGCTTGTTTTCTGAGTTTCCCTAATAATGCTGACAATCTTATTTTCTACCATGTATTTTTTTGGACTTGTTAGAATTGATTAGAAGTAAGTTTTATTTTATGAATTGTTGAAGATTATGTTAATTTTTACCTTGCAGACACCTGAATATAGCAAAGGAAGGCTTCACACAAACTAGTTTGGGACTCCTTGCAAATCAGAGAAAACGACAGTTGCTTATTGGACTGCTAAAGTCTCTGAGAACAATAAAAACACTGGTATGTACAGTTGTTTCTATTCAGTGACAAATATTTTTCTTCATTTCTACATAGTAATGACTGGAAATTTTTTTGCTTTTTTTTTTTTTGTTTCCTTTTAGCAAAGAACTGATGTGCGTTTGAGTGAGATGTTGGAGGTAAGTCCCTACCAGACTGGTATAATTTGAAGCTATTTTAAGTTTACATTTGCCAATCATCTTAACTTTGTTCCTTTCCTTTTCTCTTGCAAACAGGGTGTGTGCATGGGATGAAATTATATTTTTATTCTTC
>WEIU01020676.1:2042-15391 GCA_013389925.1 Aegithalos caudatus | reverse complement strand
TGGTATTTTATTTGTAAATGTAGTAATCTTCTGTCCTTATTCATTGGCTTGGCTTTTTAATTCAATTGTAGAAAGCATTGCAGCATGCAGGCCATGACACTGAAAATTCTGTTGCTATTATGTATACTGTCTAAAAATGCAGTAGATACTGCACAGAGCAAAATAAGATCTTGTCTTAAAGTGATTAATTGTATGAAAGAAAGCTTCAGACTGACAGCTATATTACATGTACTGTAACAAACTTGCAAGTTTGCCAGATGTTTACAGCTAATACTGGATGGAATGTCATGATGACAATCCCCAGTTATTAAATTTGGAAATTGAATCTTAATAGTTTTAACTTTCAAGATTGTGTGAATTTAATTTCATCTTGAGTAAGTCACCTTGTCTCAGTAAACTTTCTTACTCATTACCAAGCACAACTGCACTCATTTTCAGGTGGCATAAATGCTTTGTGCTCAGTAAGCACTGTACAATGATTAGCTTTTCATTTCTGTGCTGTATTTTGCTACACAGGAAATAAACTCTTCACTGTCTACTGGCAGCAATTGTCCTGAGGAGGTGTGGGTGTTGCATTCACATACAGACCCTAGAGTCTGATTATTGTAATTGGTCAGTGATTTTTAAGGGCTGGAATTGCTGTTTCTGGCAGAGTGTAGTTTCAGAACTGTGCTCAGTGTCTGCTCCCAATAAGTAATCCCAGCTACTGGCCCATTTATTTTCTGTACTCCAAGAAGTTAGTAGGTTGGAATATGCATGACACTTATTAGTAGCCACTCACAGAAGAGCACTTTGAAAAGGTTCCCAATTAAAAAAATACCTGGAATGAAGCTACAGTAGCTTACAGGGCTGAGCTGTATCTGGAATATATTAGTAACACATCTTATGCAAGCAGGCTTTTTGATTTAAGCCCTGTTAGATTTAATGGAGCAAGTACCAGGTTTCCAGTGGAGAGACATGTAAAGAGCTATAAATACAGTGGTCCTTTTAGACCAGTGTACTTGTTCTGTTTTCATCTAATGGATAATGTATTTGGGGTTTTTTGTGTTTTTTTTTAGTTAAATTCGATCTGCATTAGAACATTGCTGTTAAAACCAATTTCATTTCAGAAACTCCTTTATGATAATAGCTGAATATAAATTACCCTCGTGTTTTTACTCTTCAATCAATGACTGAAATTCCAGTAACAGCTTTGCATTTGAGCTCTCTAAAGCACATAATATAACAAATGTAATTATGACAAAAACCAGAAGCTCTTAGCTATTAAAGAGGGTTTCTCTTCTTCCAAGATACTTTCTGGTCTCATGTGTAATAGAATACAAAATAATAGGTATATCTGAGGCAATCCCTGTGTCGTCTTGGGAGGATCCTTGAGTTTTACATTTTTATGTGTATATTTTTGTTTTGTCCTGACATCCTCATAATACTTCCTGATTGAGCTGTCTGTGTATTGGATATTGTGCTTATATATTAGGCCAATGCATCCATAGCATGTTCTTTGTTTCCTGAGGCCTTCTGTGAGTCAGTTGTATTTAAGTTAATTTCTAATGACCTGGATGTGTCAATTTACGTAGTGTTTATTTGGGCGTAATGTTGGGAGTCTTCCTTGTCTCCTTTTATGTTTTATAAACTATGGGAACAGCCTGCCAGTGCCTGAACTAACCTCTTTCCACACTCATGAATGGATTACTGGGAAGATGTCAGTTGTTCTGTAATAAAAACTTTGTGATATATTTTTAATGTATGGATAAGGAAACAATACAGCAAATAGTTTGCATAGGGTAATGTAATAGTGTTTTCAGAGGTTGTGGATTCTAAACTACTCGCACATTAATTGCTGCAGTAGACTCTCACTCTTTTCTTTTAACTTTACCATATAGACAAATAGGAGAGGCAAAATATTTTATTCTTAATGTTTATACATAAGCATGCAAGCAAAAATGGGTATTGCACTGTTGCTTCAGATGAGCTTTCAATTGTATTTTATCCTAAGGAAGAGGATTATCCAGGAGCTATTCAGCTGTGTTTGGAATGCCAGAAAGCTGCCAGCACTTTCAAACACTACAGTTGTATAAGGTAGGGTGACATTGTGCACATGTCAGCTTCTGTATAATGTTATTTGTAAGTGGTATAAAATAGTGATCATTGATTCTCATTCTCTAAAGAAAGTTTAATTGAAAAGTAATTTTTAGCTTAGAAAGGTAAAATTAAGGCAGTTACAAAAGCGTTAAGTATCCTCTGAAGTTCCCCACCTCCTTCTACCATGACTAATCAATCTTCACAGTCATAACAGCACATAATCAATGTTTAGACTATATAATTGTTTTCTAACTGTTTTAATATGTTGGCAGGTAAAGTTTCAACTTAAAGTGAATTATAACTGTGCTACAACCTTCTGCCTAGACATACCTGAGCTGAGTTTTTAATGAGAAGTTTTTATTCTGGAATTAATTTGCCTATAGCAAGATGGCTTCTGCAGGATAATTAAGCCTGATCCTTGTCAATGAAATTAGCAAGTGCAGAGTTTCATGCTGACATGAAGAAATTGCTTTCAGAACTGAAACTAATCCAAATAGCTGCAGTTTCTAACTTAGGAAGACTTAATGTTTCCATTGCTTAAAAAAAAAAAAAAGAAATAGCAGGAAATGCTCATAAACTCCAGCAGGAGATGTAGTAACATCAGATTATTATGGAGGTCCTTCTGTTTGAAGGTTCATTGCATGTGGAGAAACAATAAAGAAATAGTGGCTACTCTCTTTAGTGTTTAATGGCAGTTCTTTTTGATGCCTCTTTTTCTATTTGAACTTTTCATTGGGGGGTGTTGTACCCAATTTATCTAAAGGAAACAGAAAAGGAGGGTGATGGCTGTATCATTTAAGTGTAGAGAACTAAGCAGAGATGCTAGAATCTGTATTTTGATAATTAGTGTAGGATCCTAAGGAGAAGATTCACAGCACAGAAGGAAGTTGTCTAAAATCAGGTATGGTGATTATTTAATGAAAACTGTGCTTCCTCTGCTAGAAGAGAATATCCTAACTATTTCTTTGTTGCTTTGACCCTTCCAAACAAAACCATAGTAGTCGTTTTTTTGGTCTTTGTTTTAATGCTGCTGTTCTGAAATTTTTAAAGCTGGTGGTTGCGAAGATGCCTTTCTTTGTCCTAAATAGTTTCTCTTATGGTAGCTATTTTTGTTAATTTTTTATACCAACTTAAAATTTTTTATGAGGAAGCTTAAATTCTCTTTTTCCCATAGCATTTCTGTAAGGGGTTCCTGAGCAACAAATAAAAATTACTGTAGTTTGCAAAGACTTGACAGCCCTTATTGTTCTGGGTATGTTTTGCTGTAGACCACAGTGCCAAACCAAAACATTTAACCCAGGTTTCCTGGGGGTTGGGAGTGTCTTTGAATTCTTGATTAAATCCTAGCAGGATGGAGTCTTGTCTAGACCTTCTTAACACTGCTGCATTATAAACCTAGAATAATGTGCCTTTCCGTGTAGCAGTGGTGTGATGGTGTTAGTCTGACACAGCAACAGCAGCTTAATGGTTTATGATGAATTACCATGTTGGGGCTCAGTAGCAGGGTTTTTGGAAATAGAAAATGGTCTGAAGTGTTTATATAATCAGTAATTTTATTCTAAACTTTTTTTTTTTTTTTTCATTTATCAATAGTGAGTTAAATTCAAAACTGCAAGACACCTTGGAACAAATAGAGGTAAGAATTAATATACTGATGTTTAGTATATGTTAATATTTAACCTCTAAGTATGTGCTAGTATTTAATCTCTAAGTACTAGTACTATTTAATGTGTAGTACTAAGGTTTTTGTAATGCTCATGTAATTTAACTGTATTTGCTAAAGGTAAGCTGTGTGTTACTGCAACATGTAGTTCTTCTGGTCAAGTTATATTTCCAGTAAAATCTTGTTAGCAATTATAAAATGTGTACACTTCTTTCAAATACTCTCTTTGGACGCTGTAGCAATTTCTGTTCATACAGACTGTAGTGCTGTAATCAAACTAAATGCTCTGTAATATGTTATTATATGATGACCCAATCCACTAGTTGTGCTCACTGTAAGTGGTAGAGCAGTCAAATTAAAAAAGTCACATAACATTTGAAGTATTGAACTTCTAAAGAGTTGTGGAAAGTAAATTAATAGCAAGCTGGAAGGTTTGGATAAGCTATACACAGTTTCACAGGAAAATTTAGAGGCCAGCAAACTGGAAACTACTGGATAGGATCAGTGCTAAACTGTATGAAATAAGACTTGAGTAGCTGTGAAGGATGAGACTAAGGTTGGTTTAAATTGGTAGATAGTATCACAAAAGCAAAGGAATAGAAAGAGTTAAGTGTCTTCCTGGAAACTTGTGGAAAAAAAGAGGAATTCTTTGAACTCTGCTACTAGGTAATTTTGAGCTGGAACTTGGCAAGTTCTTTTTGTAAGAAGTCTCACAATGTAGATATGTATAATGTGAATGTGATGCATGTAATGCACACACCTGCAATGTGTAGCAGGAACTGAATTAGCTATTTGAGGAGCTCTCTACATCCATTGTCACATGCTCTTCAGAAAGTCAGACTAGCATGCTTTAGCATACCTTGTTATTTAATTCCCTGTAAAATTAAAACTTTGTCCATTTCCTTCAGTTATGTCTTTGTACTACAGCTGTTGTGCAAGGCTTTTTTTGTTCCTTTAGTCTTTGTCTGATAGTGCTTTATTCAGAGCATGTCTTGTTCAAAAGAGCTGATGAAATGGCTGTTTTCTTCCCACTCTAACACAGGCCCTGTGAGAGTGACCTCTCATTTTTTCCTTGTGAGCAAGTACTGATGTTGCTTAAAAGGAGACATGCATCTTTACTTCCTTCCAGTAATAGCTTTGAAGAGCAAATTCTGGTCTTATCAAAATATGACAAAATGTGCCATATTGCTTGGTGAAAGCAATTGACAGCTAGCTAAATAATCACATTCAAGATTTTTATTTATTACTTGTGAATTTATGAAAAATACCTTTCTTCCTGTGAAAGTATTTTCTACTGGAGTTATACCTGTGCATATGGAAGAAACAAGTCACCCTGGGGTCCATGAAGTATTGCTGAGAAACATGTGGTCTAATTAATATAGAATAGTATTCTGCTAGCTGGAACTTCAATAATGAGTCTTTTCAATGGTTGAGTGCCTCTACTAAAATCCATTCCTTTATCTTTTTTTTTTTTTTTTTTTAATTAAGGTTTTAATATAGCTCTTTTATACTGTGTACAGATAAAATGCAAGATGGCTGTAGTGGAAGGAAATATTGAAAAATGTAACAGAAAATATTAATGTTCCCTGTTTAAGAACTCTATTCATGGACAGTTTGGTGTTTCAGTTTTTCTCTTTGTACAGCTGTTTGACAAGAAACAAGAGAAGGATTTTTTTAGTGTCTGAAATTCAAATTGCTGAGTAATCTTTTAGAGAAGTTCTGAATCTTTAGGTTACTTTTCCTTTTACCATTTGGCTTAGGGAAGAAAGTGCAACAAACAACGCCCTCCAAATCTCTAGGATTAACACCAAAAATATTTTGTGACTAATGATGTGTTTAATGAAAAATTTCCAATGGATCAAGTAAGAGTACATAACTGACTAGACACCCATCTACTATGGTTTCTGTTTTTAAGAGCAAGACTTTCCTTTCTAGCAAGGAAAGAAAGTATTTGTTAACTGTGTATGTTATTATATGTTATTGATTCATTCTCGTTTTGGTTTTTTTTTGCATAGTTGGTTGAAAATAACTAGAGTTAGGTTGTGTATCTGAATGTATTACAGCATCTACATGAGAATTATGTTATTAAGCTACATAGTGAAGTTCTTGAAAGCTTTAGTAGTCATTAAATGCTTGATCCTGTTGAAGGGTTTTCTTCACTTCGTTTACCTAATAGGTGAACTTCATTTGTTGCAGAGCTATTCAGTATGCTCAGACAGCTCTGCTGGCAGAACCTGTATTTGTGTGTCCCTTCTTTTCTGATTCTCTCAGGTCCTGATTGTTGTGCTGATGTAGTATTCTATAAATGGCTGTCTTGATAGTGAACTTTTAATTCAGATACTGTTCCATTTAAGAAATGCTGTCAGAGGGTTAAGAAGTCTATAATTGAATTGATTGAGTTGAAACACCCAGATCTGGGTTTTTCTTAGGGGTGGAAATAGACCAACTTAGAAATCCCACCTCTCCCATATTGAGGTTTCTGTCCTTCTCAAAGTAAACATCACTTTGAATTTGACTTCAGTGTTCTTGTTTGTTCTTGGGAGTAGAGGAACTCTTTGGCTGACACTGAAGTATTTACACTGCAAGAAGTAACACTTAAGCATCTCAGAACATTCCAGTCACAGTCTTGGTTACTTTACAAGCATAATTGTCACACTGCTAAAATAAACGTCTTCCATGTTTGCTGTGTTTTAGTTGGCCTGTCTTTATTTAGTGTTTAACACATTTTTTCTTTCATTTTTATAGGAACAATTGGACGTAGCACTTTCCAAAATATGCAAGAATTTTGATATCAATCATTATACAAAGGTTCAGCAGGCTTACAGGCTGCTTGGAAAAACACAGGTTAGTACTTACCTTCTGAGGAAGTCACAAAGAATAGTCATGTCACAGCATGAAGCTTTGACTACCGTGACTGAAATTTATTTTCCTAGTTGTTGTGGTTTAATCCCAGGTGGCAGCTAACTCCCACACAGCTGCTCTTCCTCCTCCTTGGTGCAATGGCAAAAGCAGAGGGCAGGCGGGTGTTCAGTCATCCCCAGAACAGCAGGACTCCCTCATGTGTAACAGTGACTTGTGAAGGCAAACTTCATCACTCCAAACATCTCCCTGTTCTGCTTTCTTGCCCCAGCTTTTATTACTAAACCTGACACCACGTTATCCCTTTGGTCAGCTGGGGTCAGCTGTCCTGGCTGTGACCTCCCAACTCCTCGCATGTGCCCAGCCCACGCAGTCTGGAGGGTTGGAGTGAGAAGCAGAAAAGATCTTGACCCTGTGTAAGCCCTGCTCAGCAATGGCTAAAACATCCCTGAATTATCAACACTGTTTCCAGCACAAATCAAAAACAGTCCCATGCCCCATACCAGGTACTGTAAAGAAAATTAACTCTCTGCCCCCCAAAACCAGCACACTAATGCTGATGGATCTTGCCAAATATATGTATACAAAGGTTTTTGTAATGCTCATGTAATTAACTGTACTTGCTAAAGGTAAGCTGTGTGTTACTGCAACATGTAGTTCTTTTGGGCAAGTTATAACTGTAACAGTTGCATATTTCAGCTCTGTTTATACTGCTATTTGCACTATTCTTCTATTTGGTCATGTGACTACTACTTTTTATAGCTAGGTCTGTTTTTCTGTGTTGTGCACAACCTCTGTTTTGAGTATTTCCACTTTATATTGTACTGTTAACATGATGGAACATGTGAGGAGATAGATTTTTCCAGTAAAATACATTCCATGCCGTGTCAAATACTCACTGTGGGCATGTCCTGAAAGTTACATGTGTGTGCCTAGAGCATTTTTTGTGTGTGTAAAGAGCAGACCAAAGTTCTCCCATAGGATGGCGTTCTCTGGTGCACTGCTTTGAGGCTTCATATTGGTTTGTTTCTCTGAGAAGGCAAGTAACCAGTTTCCTTCAGAAGTTATGAAGTATGGGAGCTAATACCCAGGTCCTGTGAAGTAAAGGGCATAAGGAGACATGGAAGTCTTTGAGGCATTTTTGTCAGTGATCAGTGCTCATAATACACGTGAATGTGGTGGGGCCAGGGTAACAGGGATTGGTTTACTTAGAGAAGAGATTCCCCCAGAAAGTTTTTGTTGCTAAAGATTAAGTCAAAGCACTTGTCCCCTGATGAAGACAGGACAAGAACCTCAATAATTTTTTTATTATACTTGGCTTTTTTAATAATCTTTGGAGATTTCAGGAGCATATCTGATATAAGATTGCCTTTCTTGGGTTTGTTTTAAATTTTTCTTTGTTTGTTTTGCTTCTTTCTAATTAGAACCTTTATAGCAAAGTTGGGTTCTTTTTTTTCCTGGCTTGACTGTAGCAGTGTAGCTCTGCAATAGGATGGAAGTGGTTTTATCTTCCCATACTTTGTTAATGTACATTGGAATGCCTAAAGACTGCAACTTAGAATGTTTCTTTTTTAATGCACTGTATTCAATTTCTTATTTACTGTACAAAAATAGATACAATGCATTCACTGCATGTCAGGTGCATGATATGCTGAGAAAGGCTGATATTTGTTGGAGAGGAAAGAAGTTTCTGACAAAATGAAAGTGTTACTTGTTACTGCATGGTTTTGCTTGCTTTGTTCCATTATAGAGTGACTCAGTTTTGACATTCTTTTTATTACTAGTAAAATACGTTTTTTGAACTTGTCCTGAAAATAATTTACTTGCATTGTTATTCCAATCTCTCCCATATTGACCTCTTCTCAGAAAACAAAATGTCAAGATCGTTCTGTATCTTCAGTGCTTTTCATTTGTCTTTCTGTTTTCTTTGGCTAATTCAAGTTAGGACTAGCTATAGAAGATGGGCTGTTTTCAACAGGATTTAGGCAGAATTGCTTCTTCATTTCTTGTGGAGTGACTGAGTTCTCAGCTCTTGTCAGTAGCTAAAAATGTCAAATAGTAGTGAAACTGAACATTTTCAAATCTTCTGATTATATGTGTGTGAAAACAGTGAGAAAATTCAGTTTCTGAAATGGAATAATGTTACATACAATTTATTAACAATAGGGACACTTGGGAAACATTCTGACCTGAAACTCAGACCATGATTATGGCAAAATGAATACGTTACAAAGTCATTAGTACTTAGTACATGTTACTTTTTGCTGGAAAAAGTAGTCTTTTTTTTTTTTTAACAAATGTTGGGTTTTTTCCACCAAAGAGAGGAGTTTTATAGGAGATTTATTTATATGATGTGCATGCCTTTCTGTAATGCTTAATTGTACTTTGGGTTCTTCACTCTGGCAAGTGGATGAAGACATTGTAATTGTGCTTTTAATTTTAATGATTGCAAAGGAAATATTTTTGATTTAGTTGGCAGTGAGTGTTTCCTCTGTGAGGAAGAGCCTGAATCTTTTTGATGCATTGTCAATGATTGGGAGTGTAAATAAACGAGTAATTTCTATAATTAGCTGTATTATATTATTATTTACTGGTGACAATGTTCAGAAAAAAAGTAAATTACAATGGGAAGATGGCAGAGGAAACTGATTTTACTTGCAATACCTGAACTCTTTTATGTGACTGTATTGTAATATTGCCAAGATCTGTGGTAGATATTTTTGAGAGAGAGATTGGAAGTCATGCCAAGTATGAGTGTTCAGTACTGAAAAAGATGTATGTTAAAAAATGATGGCTAAAAGATGATGGCATGTGACAAATTGAATTTTGCTATTTGATTTTATGTTACTCCATTCATTTCAGACAGCAATGGACCAGTTACATATGCACTTCACCCAAGCTATTCACAACACCGTGTTTCAAGTAGTCCTTGGATATGTGGAGCTGTGTGCAGGAAACACAGACACCAAGTTTCAGAAGTTACAGTACAAAGACCTCTGTACAGTATGTAATTCTTGCATATATATATGGTTTTTAATCTGAATTTTTTCCCTGTTGTAGGTGTACCTTTTGTTAGTAGGGACCCAGTTCTTAACCCTGCAGCTGCTCTAGTTTCTTAACACTTTTCTTAATACAAATTATGACTACTTGAGCTATTTGTTACTGATAACTTAATGTTGATTTTGATTACACTAAATCTTAGCTCCTTGGAGTTATTGTGCACTCCATCTAACAAACAAAGACCAACTTTTCAGAATGTGTGTGTGTCTTCAGTATGATATGCTAGTTATTGGAATAACTATTATCTTTGAACTTTATTCCAGTGCATTTAGGTAGTCTTCACAATTTCTCTGATACTGCATTTCAGTAAGAGTCCTTGTAAAGAATTTAATTTAATTGGAGTCTTCCCATTATTCCTGACTTTCTATCATTCACTTTTCATTCTCACATTTAATTTTGCATGTTTGATACTAGGATAAGGAACAGCTATAATACTAAGATGTGAAATCCTGATGATAGGCAGATCATGGGCTGGGATATATTTTCCTCTACTACAAATTCTAAGTGCAATTTCTTGCATATTTCTTAATGTTAGAATGAATTATTATAGTTTGAATAACATTTTTAGTTCACACTTTTAATTTTCTCACTTGGGATTTTGCTGTTACACCCTGAGAAATTTTCTGAAACTTCAGTGATGGGGAAGAAGAATGTGAGATATTTTAGGTGGTTCTAACATTGAATTAGAATTTGACATTATGTTTCTATCTTGAGTGTTGTTTAGGATGTTTGTTTCACTCACAGACTAAGCCCTCATCATATTTCATCAACTTGAAGACCCACCCTATCAGTTGCAATTTATTAAATTAAAATACAGTCACAAGGACGTTAAAGTTCATATTCTGATCCATTTTCTGCTCTTTCACTTCTGTTATCTCCTGGGATCATGTAGCTGCCATTAGTAAGCAACATATCTGCACTGTAAACTATTTCATTGTAAGGAGATGCCTGTTTGACTTAAATAGAGCCTTCATATAAATAAAAGTGTGATGAGCAAAATACATTTATTGGAATAATTGACTTAAGTATTATGAACATAATGAGTAAGGTTTTGGATAGTTGGTATTTGCACTTCACTGAGATGAATTCTAGCTGCAGAAAGCCAATAAACCCTGATCTTTATTCTCCAGACTGCAGTCATTTCATCTTTCTGCTGTAAGCCTTCAGAGTGTGTTTTTATTTTTGTTTCTTAATTTCTAATGAACTTTTCTTCCAAGCTTTTATTGTTTTTGCTTTATACTTCCATATGTCCTTCAGTTTATTTCTCATTCCTTGCTAATACTAATGATATTAAGCCCATTTATTTACACTTACAAACTACTACTGAACTGCTTCTGACCAGTTCTAAAGTACAGGTTGTGTGTTGCTGTTTATCCTTATACTTGAGTGTGTGGAGGCATCTTTCAGGTACTTAGAAATACCACATTTTGTAATACACAGAAAGAGGTGGCTCCAACTGCATGGTTACAAAGTTATTATGTCATTTCTATCAGTTTTACTTATGCAAAGCCTTAATGAGAAGTTGCTAAAGCTAATGAGACCCTGCAATAGCTGACATTCTGTATAAAGGAAGGTACTCAGATTTTGGAACTTTATTGTACTATGAATACTGCTGTAATTGCATTGAAAATTACTTTTTTTAATTTTTCATGACTATATTGGTAACCATTAGGTATGTAGGGACAGGCTGCAGATGAGAAATTTTGGTCTCTTACAAACCATGCTGTTCAGTGTTGATTGTTGCCTGTTGTAATGCATTTGTGAAACCAGGGTGCTGAATAAGATGAACAATTCAATTTTTAATTTCCTGTAGAAAAACCAGGAAATTTTCATCTCATTCCATTGTTGGGAAATAAATTGTTTAAGAATGAAATATGAGCCTTCTTTCTCTTTGTTTAGTTCAAGTGAGAACCCTCTTCAGGCTGCCTATGCTGTTAAGCCAGGATGCCTTTAACATGTAAATGGTTATGAAGTACTTACTCTAATTAAGCAAGGGAGGTCATATAAAATTGAAGTATTCCTTTTGAGGCAGATATTCACCTGTGTGTTTCTAAAAATCTGTCAGAATGAACTCATCTCTCATTTCCACTGTGTATGAGCAGTGAGTGTGACTGTAGTGGCTTTTTTCTTTGTTTTGTTTGTGTATTTTGGAAGTCAGATACTGGATATTGTAATAATGTGAATCTTTTAAAAAAGAATAATGTTTTCAGAAAATCTTAATGATTTATGAAAGTTAGTGCCTGTGCACTCAGAGTTACCATTTCATTGTTGAGTGGTTTTTTCCTTAGCAGTATTGTATGCTTGTACATATTTTCTCTTTTTGGATATTGCTGGAGATGGGCAAAGCTTGTCTGCTTCAGTCTCAAGTTTTGATTTTCTTTATTCTAGTATAAGCTCAAAGAAATTCAGTTGTTTCCTTAGCTGAAATTGAATTATCTTGGTATTTAGTAACTGAAAGTCCTGTCCACCTGAAAGTCATTATGGCTTTCAAGTATAGTGATTTGCACAAGCAAACTTTAGATTTTAGATACTAAAAGCCCTGAAATACAGTAAGAGTAACATTTCCTGATAAGTTAGTAGATAAAATCGATGAATCATCAAGTTTGTTTTTAAACTAATTCTTTAAAGATCATTCAACCCAATGGGGTATTTGCCAGGAAGGCCTCTCTGTAGCACTGAAGTACAAAATTCTGTGTTGTTCAACTGACACACAGGGGTGGCTGCATCCCTCTGATAATGAGATGGCCTTACTTCTGTGTCTGTGTCATTGTAAAATAAATGTAAGAGGTAGTTCATATACAGGGTAATTGAGAAAATTAAAAAAAAAAAGATGCTAACAAAGCCTCTTGGTACTATTGGACAACATTTGATTAGTTGACCAAAATCAGGAATCTGTCACTTCTTAAAATATATTTGAAAATGAACCCGATGTACCTCAGCTCAGCTGTAGGAATTTAGAGAGCTTGTTAAGGTTTGTGTTGCTGCAGCAAAACCAAATGAGCACAATTTTGAAGTTTCTCAATGCTATTTTGTTGTTCTGTAGCATATTACATCAGACAGCTACATTCCATGCCTTGCTGATCTCTGCAAAGCCCTGTGGGAAGTCATGCTCAGTTACTACCGAACCATGCAGTGGCATGAGAACCATGACCAAGATGAGGCAGCAGTTGTGTCTTCTGGTAAGAAACTTCTGGAAACAAAACTTCTGATATTTGGAAATAACTTTTCTTGTGCTGAAGTTATTAATTTATGTGTTGGTATCTTTGTGGTCCTGACTCAGTGCCTTTAGCATTTTTGCTGATAGTGTGCATTAAGGACTAAAGCACTCGCTGGATTTTTTTACTCTTCAGTATAAGGTTAATTTTTAATGAATATTTGTATGTGCCAGTATTGCAGATATAAATGATTTTATTTTAAACAGTGCTTAGGGGAAATGTCCTTCTCCTAGGGAGTGTAATCTTAAAAAAAAGAAAATAAAAAAAATTAATTTTTTTAGGAAAAAAAATTTTGCATTGCTGGAGCTGTTTTTGAGTTGAAGTCATTGCTTGAGATGAAAGTTTTTATAGCTATATCAGATGTAAAGTTCAGAGTTGAAATATTTGCTTTTGTAATGTGCTGAAGAAAGATTCTAAAGTTTTGATTTAATTGCCCATTCTCAATGATACTTACATTTACAGTTCAAATAAGA
>WEIU01020675.1:980286-1058988 GCA_013389925.1 Aegithalos caudatus | reverse complement strand
ACATCCAGGGTTGTATCTCCTATCAGCCTGTTGTATGTACTAATAAAAAGACAATGTGAATTTCTGGGTTTTTTGCTACATTAGTGGTGTCTAAGCCCATTTTGTGTGTTTTGGCTTGTTCTAAGTACTTCAGGTGAGAAGTTCAGAGACACCAAATACCAGAGTAAGTTAATAAAACATGAAAGAACACGACACACAAAGCACCATTCCCTTTCCTAATAAGTTTCAATGAAAAAAAAAATGGGATTGTCTTTAGTGTTATCTTAGGTCATCCTAGAATTGTAGTCTGTGTTTTACAGGTTTACCCTGATTTCTACCTTATAAATTAAGAGGGAGTTAGGATGTGAAATGTTTTGGTGCTACTACAGCAGTATCTAAGTTGTTGACTGTTTTCAGCAGTGAATTTCATGTCAGTTTCTTCTTCCAGTTTGATTTCAACTAGTCAGTAATAAAAACAATTGTTTCCAATGTCTGAAAATAAACATGGTCATGTAAATTTCAGAAAGTGGTTTCTCCTTTTTTTTTTTTTTTTCAGCTTTATTGATCCTGGGTAGAAGCCTGTTCTTCATGTGTCAGAACTCTTCATTTTGAAGTTTTATTTTAATAGTGCTTCTGAGAAGATGTCCAGTACAGATCCCCTCACAAATACAGAGGAGTAAGTACTTTTTTTTCCCTAGATGTAGAAATGCAATTACTGCATTATAATATGAAAATTTTTGCAGTTTCATTGGTAGGATCTTGTCCTGATGAAGTCTTAAAGGAAAATAACTTTGATATTGAAGCAGTCTAAAGTAATCTTGTAGAAAAGCTGACACCAACATCACTGAATTTACACATAAAGGGAGGAATTGTCCCTTAAGCTTTTCATTAAGTTAATCAGCACTTGGTTTAGACTAGTTTTGTAGAGATAAATCACTGCATAGAGATTTCTTCATTTAACACTTCTGAACTATGAATACATACTTGTATATAGTAGATCACTACTTTGGGCATCTGGGTACCTGCAGTAACGTGAGACTGAAGGTTTTGTATTACAGTGCATTACTTTTTCAGAATACTCTGTCTCTATACCTTTAATATTTTATATGTAGTACTTAGGAACCGTCATATTTTTACCAATGTCATGGGATATAAAATAATTATTTTTATAAAAATTAATCTTATCCACTTAAGTGTTGGATCAGGTTCTAAGTGTCAAACATGGATTCATTCATGATTGAGAAGTGTAACTCCAGACCCTTTCCAAACTGCCAAATAGCCACAGTAATGCTGTCATCAAAAGCAGAATTAAAACCAGGCACAGGCAGCTCTAGCTGGACTTACTGTGTTTGCTGTATTTGTGCAATAGAATCCAGCAAAGAGTATAAGAGTATTCAGAAGAATAATAAAACAGTTTAACATAGATTTAGAATTATGCCACCTCATAAATAACTTGACTGTTTTGAAAAGCAAACCCACAAAACATTAAAAAAGGCTAATCTGCTTTTTACTGGGACCTGAAGAAGCCAAAACTCTGATGGAAATTCAGGGTTTGTGATCACAAGGACATGTCTTTCAGGCAGCTGTGGCATGCTGGAGTCATGTGAAAGATGAGTAGTTTACATGAGTAGCTCCTAGCTCCCTGTATTCCAAAGGTGGTTTTTCACATTAGAGATGAACAGGAAAGGCATCTAACACTGCACTGCTGCTGATGGCAGGCTGTCCTTTTCTGTACTTTTATTTTTTATGGGAGATGGTATCAATGCTTCCAAGAATAGACTTGGTTATTTGTTAACTGAGCTTTACCTAAACTTTCAATGGTACCTTTCTTCTCTATGCAGGGGTTAGCCTGAAATCATTCATGCTTCTCTACAATTACAATGTTGCCCAAGTTTTGTTCAGGCTTAGTAGTTGCTGTGTAATGATACATGTCTTCTTTTAATCTTTATAACCTAATCAGCAGAATGTGTTTTGAATAATGGGTGGGTTTGGATGGATCACATTGGGAGCTCATCCATGCTATGTGATACAGCATTCCTTTGCCTGTGGTCCTTAAAATATGAACTCAGGGTTAGTGAAGCTGAAAGGCTCCAGTTGCATAATGGATTTGTAGAGGACTTTTGTAAAGGGCCTTTCATTTATTTATTACAATAAAGATCTTGTGAATTGAGCTTCAAAAGATTCTGCAGATCTTTTTGTCATCTGCTAAATAATCCTGTATTCCATCTCAGTTGCTAAAATGTTGCAAAACTTTCCTTGGGAAAGGCAAGTTGTAATTACAAATGTTGCCAGAATGGAATAGTTTTCCAGCTGTTTTGAAAAGAATCCTACTTAACAACAAAAGATAACTCTTGAAAATTTAGTCTTATTTATATTAAATTTCATGGTGTTTTGAATCAAAGTTTTCCTAGATCTTTCTGGAAGTAAAAAGTAATTTGTGTTTCTCTGAGCATGTTCTTGAAAAGCAGAGGACTTGCAAGAGAAGCAATGATGCTGTCATTCATTAAAAGCAGCACAGCAACAGAATTTGTAGGTAAAGAGGGATAGAAGCCTTGGGGGTGAGTTCAGGAAGCTGAACAAAACACAGGTTACTTTGAAAAAGGGGTGGAGGAGCAATTTTCTGAACAAGTGATGTAATACTGGTAATAACTAATAAAATGAGAGCAATAAGCCTAATACTATTTTATCTGCTTAAATTGTTCAGAAGTTTGTCATGTCTGATATACTAAAAATAAAATTTTTGCTTTTTAACAAGAAGATTGCAGAGCCTTGAGCCATGTGTTAATTTCTGTAGCAGAAAGTGTGACACTGGTGTGATACATCTGAGTGATGTATTTTGACAAGTGCTGCTGATATTGATACCACAAATTGAACTCCACTGGTGTTAAGAACAGAGGTCATTTTGTTGAAGGAAATCTATTGGTATTTTATCTTCTGTAACCTTGCCTAGAGCAAATCTAATTGATATGAGGCTTAAAATATCAGTGGCTTTTCTGTAATGCCAGTAACACCAGCAGAGTGAGCTGACTGAGAAAAGGCTACAAAGGGGCAAATTTTCATCTCTGAATGGATGTGATCACTGTGCCAGTGGGGCTTTTCACAATTTGGGAACTGGGAAGGCTGCTTCACGTTCCCATTTCCATCTCTGATCTGCTCCTTAATCTGTGGTGGGTCACTGCACCCTGTGTGTGTGCATTGCAGGCTCTCAGGACTGACCACTCTCTATTTGAACACTGTTCAGCACGTTGGCTCTCAGCAAAGGGATCCTTTCCCCTGAAGGATTATCTGCTAATGAAACCACAGTCACTGCAGCTTTAAAAAGAAAAAAAAAAAAAAAATGCCTGAGATAAGCATTTGCATTCCTGGCATAGCTGAGCCCTCCTGCTGCACCTCCAGACCTGACAGATGCTGTCTGATCACGGGGTTGCTCCTGGCTAGAGAGGATTCACCTTTCTACTTAAAGCCCTCAGTGAACACAGGGTAGTTGGCTTGCATTTCAAGCTGCAGGCTTGTTGTGATCTTTTGAGAGAGGGGGAGTAGCAGAGGTACTTCTGAGGCAAGCCTGGAAGCAAAGGTTCATTAACCAAACTGGTGTTGATGCTCAGAACTCGTGAAAATGTGAATCTCTCTGCAAGACCAAGCCTCCTATCACAGGGTCTGACCTCTGGGAATGGGGGTGATACATTTAACTTCTTCAACTAGATTGTTCTCAGTGTAATGACATAAATTTGGCAATTTTATTTCCTTTCACAGAAAAGCACATCAGCTTCTATTTCTAGAGAAAATATGTAACCCAAGTTCTGTGTTGACTTTTGACTGCTGTATCTTGAAAGTCTAAAAACCAAGTGAGATCATGGCACAAGCCAGTACTGTGATTGAGGATGAAAAGTAATAGCATGGCATTTGTTTCATTAATACCTTCTGCTTTGTTGGCTTTCCCTTTTGTGTGGCTGTGCATAATCCAGTCTGCTAGGAAGATTGCTTTAGAAAGGTCATGAGTTACTGCTTTTGACCTTGTTTTAGGGAGCATGTAAATAAATTATTAGAAGAACAGGAGGAAATAAGTTTGTCTTAATCATTGCATTTGCCGTTGGCTGCTGCATCTAGATTGCTTAATCACAGTCTAGTAAATTTTCTCCTTGGCATTTATCAGTCTTTAAAGTTGCTCTAAATGGCCATTTCAAAGAGAGAAAAAGTAAGCATTACCTCTGTAGGTGAATTAGTGCATGTGACGCAGAGGCTTTCAGAGCAGATTAAGTAGGCAGAGACGCTCAGCTGGAGCTCTGTGTTTGGGTTTTTTAGTTGGTAGCAGAAATCATCCTGCTCATAACCCTCATCCAGCTGAACTGGAAAGCTCCAGTGTGTTTTGGCTGCGCTGTCCTGGTTTTTCCTGCTGTGCTGAAGGATGTCCTTGCTTTCTCCAAGGGCTGAAGATGAACCAGAGCGTTTTGATGGTCTCTCTCTCTTATACTGGTATGCTGAACCATTCAGTTCTGAGGGCATTGCTCTAGTCTGTAATTGGGCAAAGTACAAGAAAGATCATTTGAAAGCTGTGGGCATTTTCAGCTTCTTTTTATCAACAGCCACAGTTTATAATTTAGATTTTTGTGTGTCGAGTAATATGTGTTTTGTGAGCAAAGTGTATTATTCTCCCGCTGATAAACGTAGGTAAATGTTTTGTTTGTGCACATAAATGACTTAATAATTTCTCAGGGATAGAGATCAGAAGAATATGTTCTGATAAGTGCTAAAAGAAATAAAACCCAAAGTTGTTAAACTTCCTTGTGTATGCTGCTAAAAAGTAATAGAAGCAGGTTCATTTTACTTGCCCTCCCTAGAGCATCTACACAAAATATTGCACACTTAAGTCTGTTAGCATTCCAGGCTTCAGCTGGAGTGTTGAGTTTAGTATTTTTTAGTGTAAGAAGGTTATAGTGTACATTTTTGGTTAGTTTTGCTTGTTTATTTAATCTCTTGCATCACATCTTCTCTATGTGCTAAAATCTTGCTTAAAAATACTTTTGCCTGACCTCAAAAAATTAGTAGAACATCTGATTATTTAATTTGCATCCTTTTCTGCAAAGAACATTGAATTATTTTTTTGTTACTACTGCCAACTGGTTTAGGAGCCTATTTCCTTATTTATACTGTTGAGCTTGTTTCTAGTGCTCTGGGAGAAATATTCTAACATTTCATGAATATTAAAAATTATTACATAAAATAAATGTTGGATAAATTACTGAATCCAAGTCAGGGTGAAATTGTTAAAGCTCTCTTTATTTTATTAGAACTATGACAAGTAGCTTGACTTGAAGATCTAAGTTACCTGGGGGAAAAAACCCCTTACACTGAAAATCAACTAGATGTGATATGCTGAACAAATTTGGGACATTTGAAAATCTTTGTCTTTACTTTTATGTGATAAAGCAATTTTAAACTGCATGTATTGGGAGGGATTTAGTCTTTAGAGCATAAACAGACCTGAGTACCTTGTAAATATTGTCTGCCCAAAGTGACAGTTTGTTCTAATTGTAGGTGGCACATCACAATTTCAGCACTGGAGATATCTTATTCCTCTCCACTGTGCATTATTAGTTGTGTGTTTTCTGTATCCTTTGTCAGAATCCATTTTAGTTTCATTAGGATCTCTCTTTAGAAAGCATTGCTGGTTATTTCTGAAAATGTAGATCCTTTCCTACTAATTGTCCTGTTCTTAGATGTGATTGTATTTCATGATTGGTTTGTATGGTAATCTATAATAAAGAGGTTCTACAATTTCTGGCAAACTCTAAACTTCAGACTTAAAGTCTGAAATTTGATCTTTTCAGATTTCACAAAAGCGAAACTCCGTGTCAGTTTGTGTGAGGTTGAACTTTTGTTCTTGCTTTTGTTAATTTTAAGAAAAAAAACTGCTATGTGAAAACTGCTGAGAGGGAATGGCTGAGCAAAGCCAATAGCAGTAGTAGCAACAGGCAAGAGAGAAAAATAGAATAATTGCCTATTTTAAAGATCAGTGTACCTTGTTTAAGGTTTCAGAGATGGAGACAAGTCAGGACAAAGCATGCTGTCCTTCAGCCTCAAGACAAACTTGTGGGATAATTGCAGTGACAGTACTGGGTAGCAATGCAAAATGCTCTGTTCTTGTCGTAGAGCAGGAGGTTGTCCAAAGGGTATTTCTTAAATATCAGACTTGGAGATTTGCTCTTCCTTTCAGGCTGTGATTAAGTAAAAGCAGTTTTGTTGATTTTTAGCCTTACAAAGGGTACCTTAGGCTGTGACATACCATGGCAAGGTCATGTGCAGTCCTGTCAAACACACACCAAATACACTGGTTCTCATTATTTCTTTTCAGCCTGTGAAACAAATACTTCAGGAAATACTGCAGTGAAAATTGTGTTGTGCTTGAAGCATGGGTTTACCTTTTATTTCTAGCAGTTACCAGAATTATTAGGTGTCTCCTTGTGGCCAGCCTTTCTAAAGCAAAGGCTAATTTTGCCAATACTTGGAAATAGGAGGTTTTGGGAAATCGTTGCTTTTCAGAGATAATACTTACACCTTGTTAAAAAAAATCTCATCCAAATCTCATAATTTTCTTCTACAAAACCAGAAGAACTGCAGATGTTCTTTAGAAGCTGAATCCCTTGGCTGGTGCTAGAATTTTAAGAACATTTGAACCTTCTGGATTTCTCTCTTTCTTCTGATCAACACCTTTTAATGATGTACTCTGACTTTTGCAGATACACCCAGTTTCAGGCATGGAGTTCAGGCTTGTGCTGGATTAGGTTATGTGAAAGGATTTGGGTCACTGTGTCCTCCAATTTGATCTTCTTTCCCACCCTGCTAATGAATTCTTGTTCCATTTCACTAGCACCCTCTAGAAAATACAACTCTTTATCTAATGTAGAACAATACGTTGGTCAAAGCAGAAAAACCTCAGTGGTGCTTCTGCTCTTTTCTAGAAGAGATCTGCAGAGTCTTCTCCAAAAATGGTGCAGTGAAAGGACAGAGGAGCTATGATACAACTTGCATTTTTTTACCCATAATTCATCTAAATAAAAATAAAACCTGGTAAAGGGTAATATGGATTTACTTCCATTCTTAACACTCTCTGTTCTCAGAGCAATGTGCTGGTCTTGAGTCTGATGAAACTGTAAATGTAGGTTTCAAAACTCTAATTTTACTTTGTATTCTTTTTTAATTCTGTTGCATGATCAACTGCCTTCAAAATATTCCTCTGCTTTTAGATAATTCCAGGTGCCATCCTGGTGTTTTCCCTTGGGGTGGGAAAGTACACAGAGGATCAAGCAAAAGAGTCTGGAAAGAAGCCTTTTTTACAACAGAGAAAGAAGTCAGTGTTGAGTGATGTAATTAGGAGATTTGGGAAAAGATTATGTTCAAAAGTAGCCACAAAATTATATTTTAGATATCTTAGGAAATAATTTTATGCACTGGCTTAGCTGTGCTTTTGTTCAAATATTCATTACCTGATGAAGACTGATTTTACAGTATGTTTTTCTTGCCTAAACATTAAAGTGGACCAGCTTCTGGAATATTATATTTAATCACAATCCTTTTATTATACAAAATGGGATTCACAGTTCAGCCTGAAAGGCTTTGGGGGAAAAGGAAGTAAACTCTATATATTTATTGTACCTTTTCATCTGATATTTCTGATGAGTAGATTGATGTTTGGCTGGAACATGCTAGCTCAGAGATATCAAACAAAATGAAGTTGTCAATGGAGAAAACTGGTTTGGGTTTGTATTTGAGTTGAAAACACAGTCACTGTAATTTCAGTTAACATAGCTCTACCTACATTTAATAACTTTTATTAAATTTTAATAACTTTTATTAATTTTAATAATTTGATAACTTTTATTTTGTTCCCTAGGACCATCATGGGCCCTCATGGAATTAATCGAGCTGTTCACCGCATCTCCTTCTCCGACTGCCAGAATGGCTTAGGTAACTGTGACTGCACTTTCTGTGTTTCTGAGTAAATCAAACCTAAAAACACCTAGTGGGCTTTGCCAGCTCAGACTTGGCATCCGGAAAGCTGATTTGGCTTTTGTGGATTTGGCTGCAAATACATTTAGCACAGTAGGTGGAATAATCAAATTTTCACTTTTGTCTTGTTGTTTGTTGTTCAGGAGTTAAAATTATTGGGGGTTATCGGGCACAAACAGCAGAAGATTATGGGATTTTCATAAAGAGAATTCTACCTGGAGGGGTTGCTGCTGTAGATAGTAAGTAATTTTAACTCTTTTTTTTGTCTACAAACACACTGCATATAAAAAGCTGTTAAAAGAAGTCTTTATTTTACTATGTGGATAAGGATATTTAAAATAGGATGGTTTAGTCAGGATCCATGAAGTTTTGGTTTACTTTAAGATAGAGAAATGAAACTTGGACCCTTTATGGAAAAAGATTTTAATACACTCAGGTCTTGAAAAAGTGTTCAAATCTAGATTTGGCTGGTGAAGGCAATTGGCAAACTTTTAGCACTGTTGAGATGCTGAATCACTTTTAATTTATAATGTATAAGAGTGGGGTTTCCTGTATAGAACTAGTACTTTTAATTAGTTCTGATAATTTTTATTACTGTTTCTTTAATGGTGGTGTGCTGGTGGTTAAGATCAGTGTGGAAAGAAGAAATTACACTCAGTAGAGTTTGTAGTAATTTAGCTACAAACTTCTGTCCTAGGTCTCTGTATGGGTTTTTTTGAGATTCCATCTTGTCTTGTGCAAATGATAATTTAAAGTAATCTGAATCAACTTCAAGTTCCTAAACTTGAGATTTTCAGGAGGTTAAAAAATAGAATTGGTTCTAAAAAATCTTCTAGCTCACTTATTAATGTCTAAAACATTAATAAATCTATACATGATAACTTGAAATAATGTTAAGAGCAAGATTCAAATAAAAATTACTTCTACAGCCATGAAATATAAATTCTAGTCTCAAAAATATTTATGTTGTGTGCAAATAATACAAATAGCTAAATGACTAATTTCCAGTGGCTATTCTGTTTTTAAGACTGATTTATAGTTTCTAGTCTTATGGTTATCTTAGGATGAGGTGCCAAGAGTCATAAAGTTGTTTAATGCATTAAGTCACATAAAATTGAATAGTCCTGGTTTAGTACAGTATATTCACCATTTTCTTGATGTTTCATCAATCACTGTTGGTTTCACTTAAAGGCCGTTTGCTCACTGGGGACCTAATTTTAGACGTCAATGGAGAAAACTTGGTTGGAGTAACAAATGAAAGGTATGTTTTGTACTGATTCCTGAGTGTTTATTAGAGTTTGGAACGTTATACATGGATTGGTTTGGACTTTCTCAGTGACTGACTGAAAGAGCATAACTCCCCTGAGATCCTTGGAGTTCAACTTGCAAGTAATTCATCCTGTAAATCTAATTCAGCAAAACTGTTGTGGAAAAGCAAAGGACTATATGCTTCTGTAACACCAGAATGACCTGGTTTATTCATGGCACAGATTACAGAATGTGTGTGAAAACAGCAGTAGAACCTGTTAAAATATAACTGTCTGCTGGTTCAGAACAGGAGAATGTAAATGATGGCAGCAATCATGTAATGGCACAATGAAGGGGAAGGAGAAAGCTGGAGATGGTTTCTGTAGCTGGATCTATAGATACCAGTGCAGCTTTTAGAGATGGAGGTAGAAAATGGAAAGGAAATTTGCCATTTGTATTGCTGGGGAAGATTCTGAGGCAGGCACACGTGAGCAGTAGCTTTTGTTGGGGTGTGCTGTTAATCCTGAAGGAGGCTCTGGAAGGCAGCAGGGTGGTCCAAGGAGGGATGGGGGCAGAAAGGAAAGGAAGGAGAGGTCAGTCCCAGTTTTCTGCTGTCAGCAGATGTACCACAGTCTGTCTTCTGCTCTGTTCCCCGGTGCTCACTTTGTTTTGCTGCTGCCAAGCTCTGTGTTCTGTATCTGGCCATGAAAATTATTAACTACCTTAGCAATTTGTCCATTTTCCTGCTCTTCTAGCACTGCTCACTTCTTGCCAGTACCCTGGTATATTTATTTGGCCTTTTTCTGCCCCCTCTAGGGCTGTTGACATCTTGAGAACAGCCTCAGCCTCCAATCACATGTCTCTGCTCGTTGCTAGAGATGAAGAAGCAAAGTAAGAGAAAACTTGTTTTAACCTCAAAACTTATAAAAATCCAGTGCTGTATCTCAGGGTGGGTGGTTGGGCTCGCATTTATTTTTATTTCTGACTAGTTCTAATTGCAGAATTGCACCACATGTCACGTTTTTCTATGTAATATTTGATACCAATTCATTCTGAGATTGCTTGCATCAATCACTTCAAGTAGCAAGCTCAGACCAACTTCAGTTTAAACAGGAGGATTGTAATGTTATATTTACAGCTTATGCCATTAAAAATTATCTGCTGTGATAGTTCTTGAAATACTTCTCACATTTTAAAATAATGAGGATTCTGTTAGAGCTACCACAAAACTATAAGATTTAAACTGTTGTGTTCTGACAAAAGGCAGAGTCAGTTGTTTTTTCCTCTCAGAAGTTTGCTTTTCAATCTCTAATGAGCTTTGAATAGTTTAGATAAGGAGGTTAAACTGTTCACTGCAGCAGGTAGTCCAAAGTATATTCATTTTAAGGATGTTTATGTTAAATATTGCTTCAACCTGACTGTTGAAAGTTAAGCATATAAACCAATATTGGCAGAGAATTGTCAGCAATGTGACAATCCAGGTCTGTATCCCCTTTTGACTTAAATCTCAGGAGAAAACAGCTGTTATGTAACCATTTTTGATAATCATTGTGAGAGTATCTGCTGTTATTTGCCTTCCCTGGGATGTTCCACTTCCAGAGTAATCTCCCCATAAAGGATTTTTTCTCTCAATTCCTTTAGCCTTTTGTCCGAGCTAAGCTTCCTCTTTCTGTTCCTTTTTTTTTTTTTTTGTATTTGACAGACATCTAAATCACTCTGTAGCCTCTGATCTCTGTTTTTTTTTCAGACTGCCTAGATATATGTGAGGTCCATTCTTAATCTGCTTTTATCTAAAGCATACTGGCCTAGTTCCTGTAAACTCCTTGAATAATTAAAATCCATCAGTCCTTTAACCACTCTGGGGCAGAATTTGCCACTCCATGCAGTTCTGTGAATTCATTTCTTGTGACTTTACATTCTTATGCTTAAATATTATTTGATTTACATTCAGCTGTGTTTATGTGTGTACCCTGGGGCCAGCATTAGTGTAATAAATGTTGTTCTTTTTTAAAAAATAATGTACCTAACATTTTTGAATAGACCTTCAGAAATCTAACTGGAATTACCTGGAAATTACTCTCCTTGCAATCAGTTAACTTATTTTCTCTCTGACTAATTCTGTAATATTAATTTGGTGATATTTCTGTCTTACATCAGTCTAGATTATTTATATCTTTTAATTCAGTTATCACTGAGATAATGAGAGCTCAGATTATAAACTTTATTCTTAAATTAGGCTGGATTGAATATCAGATGAATCAAGTGCTTTTGTATTCTCTTCCATCCCTGTCACACAGCAAGATGCACATCTTTGCCAGACTGTTAGAGTATGATTGGTGTCTGCAAGGAACTTCTGCTTTTGGCTTTTAGTAGTTAATAAATATTTCTTCTATCTTGTTTTTAAGGAGCCACATCTTTGTCAGTCTCTTCTGGGTTCTTGTTCAGTGTAATTGAACTAAAAGTGTTCTTTAAAAACATGAGTATGCTATAGGTAGATAATCTGATTCCCTGTAATATGAATAAATTGTTCTGGAGCTTGATATCACTATCTTATCATCTGTGATTGTACTACAAGTTTTTAAAGTTTTGCAGTTCAGGGTAAAGAGAGGCACAAATAATGCTTTTTTAGCAGCAGTTCATTTCATCCATAGTCTGTTGTTTTCCCATCTTTATCATGCATTACATGATATTTTCTTTGCCTTTTCTGACCATTTGACAGGGCTTTCCTCTTTCAGTGGAGATTGAGTTTCCTTCTCTGAGGAGGAGCAGCTGTTCTGTACAAGCAGTGCAGGTTTCACAGGGTCCATTCAAACTAACACCAAATCCTGACAAAGAAAATCTTTTTATTGACACAGGAAAGAATTTCATGACCTGATGGATAAGTATGGCTCTCACAGTGATGCCAGCTCTGCAAGAACTTCTCCAACGCATCAGTTAGCTGGTGAGAGATCCCCTCCCAGCCTGAAACAATCCTGGGGGGATAAAAATCAGCCTTGGGTGGAGTAGAAACTTGTACTTAAAATTCCTTTATTGAGGGGAGGTGTATTGGTGGAAGTGGCTGAAAGTCAGACAAAACACACCTGTACCTTGAGGAATTTGTGTGTCAATTTCCCCTAAAATAAATATACTGATATCTACTTTCAATTTTAATTAATGATTTATGTGAAAAGTTTTTGGTATGTGTAGCTGAAATGTGCGACAAAATTCTAGTAAAAATTTGATCTGTAAATTCTATAAATTCTAATCTTTCTGGAACTGCTGCCTAATTAAGATGCCTTTATATAGCATGGGGGATTAGTCAGTTTTGTGTTTTGCACCAAATTTGAAAAAAAAATAATGTTTTTGTTATGTTTTAAAAAATTAATCCTGGGACTCTGGGTGGCTCTCGATTCTTAACTGTGCAGGCTTTTATTTTTTTGTTTGTCTGATTGCTTCGTTTATCTGCTTTCTAATCTGAAAATAGTCCTACTGAACTTGCTTACATGGGCTGAAGTTTTGTGCTTTTTCCCAAAAATTTATTTATTTTTATTATTATTTCCTTTTTTTAAAGCAAAATCTATAGACAGCCTTTCTTCTGGGTCATCCTCAAGGTCTCAGAGTCCTCAGTTCCATCCGAAGGATAACATCACCAGCAGCAGCAGCAGAAATAATTCTGTCCAACTCTCATCTCCAAAGCTTCCAAAGTAATCTTCAAAATCAGTAATCTTGTGCAGCTGCAGGAAATGCTGTATTTGAATGGTCAGGAAAATTTGGATTGAGCACTAAGTGCTAAAGTTTGGTTTTATTATTTAACTTCTAGACCTGTAGCTCATAACACCATCGACATTGCAGACTTTCCATTTTAATAAGTTATTTTTCTATTTATTTATTATGTGGTAGAAGAAAATTAATCAGGTTGATTTTTTTAGTGTCTCCTAATGAATTAACTTTCCTGGTTTATGTGTACTCAGATATCCCATAAGCCTTGGGATATAACATATATCTCTCCTCTATATAATAGAGAGAAGTTTTTAGCCTTGTAAAATAAAGTATCAGTTCTTTTTGTAATGGTCAGAAGTGCCTGAGAGTGCTGATTTTGTTGTAAATAGTGTAATATTTGAACACTGAGATTAAATATCCACTATTTCTATTTGTTACTGTAATACATATTTGCAAAACCTGTAAGATAAAGATAAATTATTGCTCCAGTCCTTATAATCTAGTTCTGTGCAGTAATTCTAGCTTTCTTTCTCTCTGTATCTGTAGTGACAGTGCATTTCAGATTATCTCTGTTTGCAAAGGAACAAGCCTGGGATTGAATATTGTGGGAGGAATTAACAGAAATGAAGGGCCTTTGGTGTATATTCAAGAAATTATCCCTGGTGGGGATTGCCATAAGGTAAAGGGCTTTTTTCACTTACTTCCCCTTCAGACACCTGTATTTTTGCCTTAATTTAGTACTTGCTTTGGTATACTACATTTGCAGTCTACATTTTAAATACAAAATGTGTTTGTGTTCCTCCTTGCCTTCTCTTTTAACAGAATTACATCACTGCTCTGTAACAGAGTTACATGGTAATGAAAATTTATTTGTAAGTTCATTTGAGGTAAATGAGTATCTTAGTTTCTCAGTTTATGTATGAGAAGGTACAAAACCAACTTCTATAAGAGATTGCATGATGCCAGGTAAATCAGGAAGGATGGGACAGAGCTACAGATTGCACCTCTTTTTTATTTCTTGGACTTTGAAAAAATCATATTTCCCTGAGACTTAATTTAGATGGATGCTTGCAGGTGGAAATCATTGTGTAGGCAAATTAGAAAAAAATACTCTAAAATGCACTAATAAAATGTATGAATTGGTGTTGATTACTGTTTTAATTAGTGAGAAATGCAATATGTAAATCAGGGGGATTTGTCAGTGTAAAAAGTAAATAAATAATGTAATTGCCTGGTTCAGGTACACAGAACTGTTTATCCAAGTGTCTCCTCTGGCATCCTGAGTAATGAAGGTTATTTGGAAGTACAGGTACCAGCCTTTGCCTCTGGCCCAGGAGGAGGGGATGAGCTCAGTTCATGAGCAGTGAGATTTGTCCCCAAGCAGTTTATAACTATTTGTTATTGAATTTTTGTAGACTAATTCTAAAATGCAAGCTGGAAGATAAAAATGCAATGTTTCTCAAAGACCTCTTTCAATAGATAAATGGTAATCATTCCTCATTTATTTTCTCCTGTTTTGTTTTGGCTTCTAAAACGTTTTTCTCACTGTGAACATATAATTTAAAGCCTGTCACACTGAGGCTAAGATATCAGTTTTCAGTAGGCTCTAATATTAGCAATAATTTCCCAATCCTGGTTATCCTGTTTTAGAGGTTGAAGCAGGAAGTATATTTTAAATACCTGCCACGTGAGGGCACCATTGAAATGGATATCTTAGAACATGTTGGATAAAAGCAATATAAAAGATCTACAGCTTTATTCTTTAACCAAAACACTAAGTGACAAAAAAAAAAAAAAGGTAGTAAAGTGCTGGCATAGGTTTTGAAACAACACAGCTAAAATTATGATATGTGGGTGTTAAGTAGGTAAAATTATACTGGTCTTGAGAAAGTATTTTACTTATATTCTATGTATCATCTTTGTACACATTTTTTTCACATAGATTGATTTTGTGTTTGAAGAGCAGAGCTGAAGAGCAGAGGCATGTTCTGTGTAATTTGATGTGTATTACATTAAAAAATGTCATACCTAACTCTGTAACCATAGGTGAATTACATGAATTTTCAGTTAAATTGTTGAGGGCTCTGTTAAAATGTGAGTAAAGAAGGCTCTATCATAAAAATCAGCCTAGTATGTTTAAAGTCTTGTCTTAGAATCTCTGGGACAGAAATGTGAGATGTTCTTGTGCTGGTGGAATGTTTGCAATTAATTCTAGAGAAGCACAGAGTTGATAATTTTATTTCTGTCATGGTTTTGACTGGTGAGTACTAATAGACCAATCTGGTTTTCTAATTGACATGGCCACTGAGTGTCTAAAGAGTTCCATGTATTGCCATGAACATTTGCTTTTGAAATACGAATTAATCCAGCTCAGAGCTGAATTAATTAGTAAAAAAGCTTCCTATAGTCAGATGGGTCAGTGCTGGAAAAATCTGTTGTTTCTTTCCTTGGTTTATTTTTAACAGAACTGTTTAGCTGGGTCCAAAGTTCTTCTTTATACAATTTCTGAGGTCTGTTTTCTCTGATGAGTTTTTATAATGACTGCTTTAATGGTGAGGGATGATTGTTTAATCTCTTTATTTCTAGAAGATTGTCTAGCACAGGCAGAATGCAGAGCTGTTCTTGATACTTCTTGTCCTAATAGTACCAGGGGAATATGTCCAAGTGCAGTGACTGTACAGTTCTTTCTGCAGTGTTAGCAATTAATATAAAGTTTGTGGTTTTGGTTTTATGTTTGTTATTTTAGGATGGACGATTGAAGCCTGGGGATCAGCTTGTGTCCATCAACAAAGAGTCCATGATTGGAGTCTCCTATGAAGAGGCAAAAAGTATAATCAACAGAACAAAGATGAGGTATCTGTTACTGTCAAACAGCAAACCATCCAAAATTGTTTAATAGATGATTTTTATGATCAGGTTAATGTGAAATGTGTTTTTGTGTGCTTAGAAGAAATGAGGGATACTAATTTTTTTTAAATATTCAGTTGTAATATTATTTCGCAGAAGGGACTCAAGTGCACCTTTTAGACCTGCAAAATTATGATAGTTTAATGTTTAAATTAAAAATTATGGTATTTGTCTTTGTAATGATGGGTAAGAGGACATCCTTTTAGAAAAAAATAATTAAATGAACCCACACATGGTGTTTGGAGACTTGTAATTTTTGCAGAAGTATAATTTTCTGAATAATATAAGTATACAATATGTTGAAACTTCTAAAATTTTAGTTCTAGGTTTGAAAATTTATGGGAGATAGCTTTTATTAGGCAGAAAAACATACCCAGTCATCCAGAGAATCTGCAGCATCCTTTCAGCCTCTTAACATCCTCTGTAGCACATGGAGAGCAACAGGCTGCAGCACTTGGTCCTCTTCTCTCTCCTAATGGGAGACTGGTTTCAACATTCCCTCCAGATGCTGTGAGTGTACTTATTACTCCTCTTACAACAAACTGAGCAAATGCTTGTTTTTCTCCTAATTGTAATTGAGTTTCCATTTTAGTAAGAAAATGACTGTCTAGTTTCCTGCACAATATTGTCTTTGGAATATCAAAACTTTTGGAACAACCATGTTGTATAACAGGAGAGTAAACCACACTGATGAGAGGAATTAGTTGACTTGGGGTAAGAAAATAAATAAGCATTAACTGTGTTCTTAGATAGCAAGTTCTCCTTTACTGTTTCTCTGAAGTTTTGGAATTAGATATAAATAGTTGTGTATTTCAGAGATAAAATACTCCCTATTTACTATATATGTGTGAGTACAGTACAATCTCACTTGCTCTGTGATGATGAGATTTTTGCTTAAAAAAAATCCTAGAAATATGTAGGGTTTTCCCCCCTTTCTTTTGGTTAAGCAGCAATTGTTTTCATTCATACAGCTCACTATTAGTGTAAAGAAATAATGTTGACCACAAGAAAGAAGATTTTAAAGCTAGTTTTTCAGTTTTTGAAAGAACATTTTCAGCTTATCATATTTTTAAAGCTAAATAAAGTATTGCCTTAGAAGGAGGAAGAATAAAATGTTCTCAAACACAAAGTCAAAACAGGTGATTCTCAAATCTTCTTATATTTGTACTTAAAATTCTTGCCCATTTTTCTTTCCTATTAGGGATATAAACATTGAAGTGGGTTGCCTAGAGAGCCTGTGCTTAATCTGTGAAGATTTTCAAAACCCAAGGTTTTGATGAGGCCCTGATCTGATTTTTTCCAGTTCTCACCACCACCCCCTCCATGCCTTTCTTTTTCTCCTGGGGTTGTTCTGATCTACCCAGCCCTTTCTTCTCCCCCCAGCCTCCCTTCCAATCCCTTTTTTCTTTAATGTGTATTTCTGGTCTGGCTTGTGATCTGCTGTAGAAATGGTATTTCATGGCTTTTCATTTCCTCTCGTAGATGGAAACTGGAGTCAAGATGGGAGAGCAATCTCCAATTACTGCCCTAGACAACAATCCTGCTGCTGCCTCTGCCACGGG
This sequence comes from Aegithalos caudatus, assembly GCA_013389925.1. NCBI lineage: Eukaryota > Metazoa > Chordata > Aves > Passeriformes > Aegithalidae > Aegithalos > Aegithalos caudatus. Next base: position 1,041,586 of record WEIU01020675.1, on the reverse strand, counting down.
TAAGTGCTGATTGCATTCCTGCCACCCTTTGCCTTTTCTTTCAGTAACAGTCAAAGAGAACATTGCACATAATGAGACTCAATAGCCTTTAAAAAAAAAGGGAATTTTGCGCTGTTTTTACACTCCTAAATAAATGACTGAGATCAATGGATTTTTAGTCACTTCTGTCAAATATAACTTACATTGTCTCTAATAAACAGCTGAAACCAAACAAAAATGAGTGATCACAACATTTGCTGTACAGCAGTAATGATAATGGACTCAGCAGAAACTGTATAATGAAGACTTACATATAGATCAAGATTAGGTTGCCATAGAAACTGTGCTTGCTTGATTTGATGAAATTCTGGGGATGTGTGCTGCTTGCATGGTTTTACTGCTTAAATCAGGGCAGCATATTGAAAGGATAGAAATAACATGCAGCCCTCTTAACAGCTTTTCAGTTAATAACAAATACAATATATCATGTATATTTGTCTTTTAGAGTCATGACAAGAGCAAGGACAAGAGTCACTTTGATCACATCTCTAAATACCTGTTTTGAAAACAACATTTAAGGGAAAAGAGTTTATGAAATTTAGTCAGAACCAAATCTGAACTGAACAATTGTAATTCCTGTGGGAAACAAATATGTTGTATTTAGAAACAGTGGAAATGCAGGAGTGACACAGTAATGGGAATCCCCATTGACACACTGGTAGAACTGACTGTTCAATATTTCTCTGTGCAGACCTGAACTTTATTCTTTTTCTTTTGGCAGTAGCAATTAAGCGTAAGCTGAGCTTTTCAGCTCCATGTCTAATGTACTGAGGAGAGGAGGAACAAATACACAAGATGTGGTTCATTCCAGAAGTCTCCACTGATGTTATTTAAATTGTACCTGTATTTATTATAGCCCATGTTAGATATTCAAATTTAAAATTAAACAGTTCCTATATAGCAAATCTGACCAGTTGCTTCCTTTCCTTGAAGGGTGAGCTGACCAAATGTGGGCTGTTGAAACTGGCAGTGTTTTAGCATTGAATACACCTAGAGATAAATGATCACCAAGTTTTTATCTATTGACAGTGACAAACACTACCACTAACTCAAAGGAACAAGACGAAGGTCTTATATTTTAATATATTCCATATATAAAACTCTTGGTTAGTATAATTCAGTACACAGGACCTTTTTTGTTTGAAGACACTAAAAAGGGGACAGTCTCTGAACACATCTGAAGAATGTAGGTAGTGAAGCAGCTCCAGTTTGCACTGCTTCTTGTCATGTTTGATTTTCTTCTTTTTAACAGCACATCCTTTGTCAAATCTGCCACTTCTTTCATGCTGCCCTTTTTCATGGGTAAACTTTTAAAGATAACCTTGAAAATTTAAACCATCTCTTAGATGAGATACTCTTTTTTTTAACACTTTATGAAAAAATCAGCATAGTTTAGAGAAGTTTTTGCACAAACTCACACGAGGCTTTTTCATTCTGAGCTGAAGGGAAATTGAGCCAATTCCACCAAGGTTCTAGCCCACTGTCTTCAGAATTTAATATAGCATGTGAGAGGTGTTAATGTCAGAAATTTTCAAGATATTTTGGTTTATGCTTTTGGCATGTAAAGAGTATGTAAATTACTTTGAGCTTGGAAACAGATACGCTGTGAAACTAAAAAAAATTTTAAAAAAAAGAATTCTCTGTGATTCCTTCTGTTTCTTTAGAAAGAATCTCAAACTGCAAGATCCTTTATTTGTCAAATGCTGGTTTTGGTTTCAGTACCTTTTTAATCCATTAATGAAACGAAGAATTAAGGTGTACGTTATATTTATAAATAATGAATGCCAACTTTTTTTTTTTTTATTTGCATACATCTAAAATCCAAAGTGATAGTTAAAAAAAACCCCATGCAAACCTTGTGGTTCTGACTGTAAGGGTAGAAAGTGCTGATGGATGGTGGCCTAATGGACAGGAGTTGTTGGAAAAGAATTCCTTCCCAGGAAAAAATACAGAGGAGCCAGGGGAGTTCAGCCTGGGCTCCCTCCACCCAGCCCATGTTTGGGAGCAGCTCCTTCCCTCATTCCCTCACTTAGCCCAGGGTTTTCTGGATCACTCCAAGTGCTTCTGGCAGCTGTCACTTACACTCAGGGTGTGTCTTGGAGGTCTCTCTTGGAATTCACAAGTGTGTTTCCCCTTCTGTTTCCTGAGTATCTGTGTGTCTCAGAGAAAATACCACAAGGAGAGGCCATATGCTGGATGGATCACTCAAAGCTATTCCTGGTTATTTTCTGTTAATTTGCTACTTGTCACTTTTTTATGTGAAAAAAGTAGTGGAAGTGATCGATACCCATAATTTTGGTGGATTACAATTATGTCCTTTTAAAAAAGAAGTCACTCTAAGGATTAACATGTATTTTTTGGCAAGTGGGTATTTAGCTGCCATCCATTTGATGAGCATAGCTTTAGAACAATTTTTTTCAAAGCAATAGTTACCACTACATCATTATTACTTTATTTCTTTTTTTTTAATTTCTTAGTTACTGCCCCCAGCCAGAATGATGATTATGTGCCCCAAGGAAAGAACTTGAGTATTCATCTCAAAACAGAAAAGCTGGAGAGGGTAAATACTTAAAATCTCCTGAGTTCTCCTTCCTCCCCCTTCATGATGCAGGTAAAACATCTGGACAGTATTTCTAGGCTGACAAACTTTAAGGTATAAATGACACACAAGAGTTTTCTATTTGGATACTGCTTTCATGTTGCAGGCCAATATTTCAGTTTATATATTGGGCAAATTACTGTTTTTGTTAATCTAATTACTGATTAACTCTTCTGGGAATCAGAACATCCCTCAGGATTTTTAAAGCAGTTATTAAGGACAAAGGGGTTTGCTTATTACAGTCATCTGTATTCAAGGTTAAAGAATATCTGAACATCTCTCAATTAGAAGGAAAAGTCACTGAGTGGCTCTGGAATAAAAGTGTTGTCAGTGAGAGTGTACCAGGATACAAAGGCCCTTTGAAGTGTAGCTCTTTAATTACTCCCCCATGTCTCTGCAGTCATTATCCTTAGTCCTTTCTTTTTTCACTCCAAAATAAGTTTTTTCCTTCCAGGCACTGAATTATCTTGGGATTCAGCTCACAGATGAACAGCAGCAAGCCCTAAGGCAGCAACTTCATAAAGATTCTAAAGGAACAGTGTCTTTTGGAGGTAATAATTTGTTAATTACCATAGAAAATAATAAAAAGTAGGAATGCAGAAATTACAGATAATAACCATTAATATATTTTTGTCAGTATTGGGTTGCTGCTGCAAATAAAATGATAGTTTGGGGCAAGAACCTTATTTTACTGTATGAAAATAAGCTTGAAGTTCTGCAACTAAGTAATAGGAATGTAAATCACAAATTTATCTTATTAAGAGCAGCCTTACAAGAGTTATAGTTTGTGCTCACAAAATTCCTAATTTTTTGTTCAAAAAACAAGGAACTGTAATTTTTCCAAAAATTACTTGGGAGAGTTTTGATGGTTAAAGAGGCTTCTTGAAGCAAGTAAACTGATGGATCACTTAACTTCAGTATGTGGGAAGCAAGAACATTTCAACTATTGCATATAGAAACAGGTTTGCAGGGAGAACATCACAATACTTCCAGCTAAACCTAATTCTGATGGGAATGAGTTGCTTCTGTTGCAGTTTTTAAATTGCCAGTAACAATTTTGGTTGATGACACTGGCAATTTAAAAATTTTTTTTTCAGAAACTGTGAGACATGATGGTTCTGATGGAAATTTCACTTTTCCTCAAGTCTGTGAAAAACACTAGTGTGTGAAAAATATTTTGTTTGGATGTACTTAAACATCCAAAAACATCTTCAGTGAGAAAGAATTTGGATATTCTATCAGATTTTATGTGGAGTAAACTGACCTTTATATTACCACCTTTCTGTCATAGTGTAGCAAAATTTTTAAATTCAAATTGTATGGGTAATCCAAATCATGTTGGTTGTGCCTGGGGGACTCTTTGTATTTAAAACTTTCAACTTTGCTAACATCAATTTTACCAAGCCTCTGCCAGGGGTTTCAAGGGCCTGAAAAGGGAACCTAGAGCTCTGAGTTAGCAGGAATTTCTTCCTTTTTCCTGTCTCCTCTGCTAAGGTCACTGGTAAGGGCAGGTGTGTGCCTGCTGTGCAGATTTATTTCATTTTTCACAGACACCTGCCAAATGCAGAACATCTCAGGTACTTCAGAAGTGAATTTCACATTTGTTTGCTTTTCTCCTTCACAATTTGATTTGAGGATATTTCATTTCACGATGTGGGGAATTGGGCATTTGGGAATTTGGGAATTTGGGCGTTTTTATTCTTGCCAGTTTTACTTTCTCTTTGGAGATCTCTCTCTGATTTTCTTCCTTTCCTTTAGAAAGCTTGAAGGGCAGACAGTGAATTTATCAGAGTGGCTGTTCATGGTGATATTGGCAGTTCTGTCCCATCACTGATCTGTTACCAAACTGAACTCACAGACTACAAGAACAAAATCTGAACTGTATTTTTTCCTAGATTTCATTGAAGTTTCAAGGAATCTGTTGTCTGTGCACTCAAATGCAGCTGATGATGGCCACACCTCTGTGACCTTAGGGCTCAGTGAAGCTGCCAGCTCCCAGGACTCACAGGTAAAATATTTGCCTGGTCAGTGTTTTAGCAGCTGGGAGGAGATAATTGCAGAGTTTATTGTATGTAAAATAACTCCAAATCTTGGGCAGATGTTTAAAACAGCTCCACAGCATGGGGTTCTTTAAGATAACCTAGTTTCTGTGAAGCTTTTTTAAGCAGCTTAATTTGCAGAAAGCAATTAATGTAATTAAATTGGGGTTTGTTGTAAGTCTGGACAACATTGATGTGCTGAGGTTTCGTAATAAAATTTGGATTGTTACAACCTGTGTGAGTGAGAAACAATTATTGGGCCCAATGATTTGAGTTACTGCTACAATAAAAATCCTTTTATTCTAGAGGTAACTTTAAAAAACAACATTTTTAATATATAAATACTAAAATAAAATGCCTTATTATTTAAAATAGTAAAATAGTGATGTATTCTTGATTTTTTAAAAACACTTTATTAATCCATTTTAAAAGGAAAAGTAATTGTTCATTTGGAAGGTAAGTTGGTAAAAAAAATATTAAACATTTTTATAATTTCCAGATCTATAAATCATCCTAAAATAAAGATTTTTCTCCTTATTTTAGAACTTGTAATATAAGATGTTAAAGATTATGGAAGACACAGTTATCAATAGAGTCTAACCTTATGTATTTGTATATACACAGTTTGTAACCTGTGATTCTTTGGAGGATGATGTGGAAAAACTTAAGAAAGAAAGAAATGAAGCTTTAAAAGAAATTAGTAAATTAAAGGTAATACTTAATTTTTATTTGCTTTAAATTATTCAAGAGGCTGTTTTTTGGGTGTTTATAGTAATTTACTGTTTTTTGAATTTCATGTGCAGTTTTTCTTGGATAAATAGAATGGCAGTGCCAACAGTCTTAAGCATGTTTGAAGATTGCTTCAATCAAATCACACTCAAAATATATTTGTGGAGACAGTGAATTCTAGCCATTATACTGAATGTTAACACATTTTTTAATCTGATCCATAGAGAAATGAGACTAAGCAGACATCTCACAGAAGTGAACTTGGAGAAATTACTGATTTGCATGGCAATTTTATTTTAAAATGTGTGATGTTAGTAACTGCAGAGTCTGAGTGCATGCTGATGCTTCTGAAAGGAATCAGAACTGGAGGATAAATTAATCTGTGTGCAAAATTTAATACATATTTTCCCAGAGATTACAAATTTCCCAAATCCTAAAGCAATTAATAGTATTTCTTAATACCCCAGGTTGCTACCACATTCCCATGGTCCTGAATTTCTTTTTTAACAAACCATAAGATAGGAAGTTCTGTATTCTGTATTCTGGTTCTTGGACAGGAATGCTAAGCTTGGGATAAAGACAATTTTAAAAATTCCCCTTTGGTCCAAAAATTTTCTTGCTGTAAATTACAGAAGCATGGGGTTGAAATGGGCAGAGATCAATTCTCTGTCCTGTGCACAAGGATTCTTCTTCTTAGAGCTTTGTACTGAAATGAAAGAACCCCATTTACACTGAACACAGTGAATACTGACCAGGAGTCCCTGAATTGCTGATGTGGAAAACTGACAATGATCAATCTGTAATTAATTCTCTTATTTCCTACACTCTTTTACACACATCACAGAAATGTTCAGAAAGTAATTCTAAAATACTCAAGAAACTTAAACAGCATCAATGAACTCACAGAAAAGTTAGCTTTTAGAGATGGTTTTATCACAGGTTTTATTAAAGCTGTTGATAGAAGTATTGCTATCTGTAGTTTTGCTAATTGCTTTAGGACCAAAACTCTTTCTCTTACCAACTTACTTATTATTTTTTTCTTTTAAACAGGAAGAATTGTCTGAATCTGTGAATTTACAGAAGCAGTTAGCAGACCAGCTACAAGTAGTCAAGCAAGTATGTTGAAGTCTCTGAAAATTACAATTATTTAAAAATTTTAATTGTTTTTGTGGAAGGGAGAAAGGAGTGCTTCTTTTTCTCTTGCTGCTCATGTAGACTATACTTTCACACTGATTTCTGCACATAGTGGTTCTTGTGTTACTACAGAGCTTTTGATTAAAAGTGGAGAATTGATCCTTCAGTTCTTAGAGCAGTAATCTATTTCTCTGCTATTGAATTGAGATAGGAACCCTGAGACCAGCCAGGTCAATAAAGTGGGATAATGATGTAGCAGAGCCTTTCAGGTCTTTAGTGTTCTTAAGGCAACAATTGCCTAATTTACAGTCCTAATATTAACTACTTTATATGTCAGCCAGTCTGAAGTGTGAAAAAAATTAACAGGAAAAAAAAATTGTAGTCAGGGTTTTCTGAGAAAAGTCTTGTTTCTGCCTCCAAATCTATCTATAATTATGAGCCAATAAATCAGAGTATTTGGCTTTCTTGTGTCTCTTAAAGGAAATTCCCAATTAAATGTAAGTCTCATGTCATTTATAGCCTGGATTCAAAACCAAGGAACTTTCCTGTTCCCTCTTCCTCCTGAACCCCCTGTCATCTTTTCCTTCTAATGAGCTGGCTGCTTTCCTTCCCTCCTGCACTGCTGCACCTATTCTTTGTGGGTTTCTCATGTCAGATGTCACCTAAAAATGCAAGATAAAGTTTAAAAATCCCCTGCATTAAGATCAGTTTTATATTTTTGCTCATAAGATTTGTTGAACACCTTCATTATCACCTTTTATTCCTCGAATATATGAGAGCTTGCTTGGAAGCTTTTCCCATTAGTATTGTGTTGTTTCCCTCTGTACACTCTGGGAAATAAATTGGGTTATCTTCTGGATGAACTTTAACTGGAAGATTGTTGCAGTGATGCACTTGAAGTTCCCATTCTCTAATGGGTTGACTGTGTTGTTCTAGAGCAGAACACTTGTTCAGTGTGTTAGTCCAGACTAAAGCTATTACAGAGTACAATCCCCAGTACAAACCTGCTTTTCCTGGGAAGGCAGCCTTGGACAGGGCTGATTTAAGATGCTTTAAGTGGCAGCAGTGCCCATTTGCCACCACTCGAGGTCCTCCCACTTTTATTTTTCTCAGGTACTGCCTTGTGGTGGTGAAATTCAGCTTTGCCCTGCAAACCTCCCAGGGATAAATAGATTGTCTTGTAGAAATAATAAATTAGATATAATTATAGCATTATGTGATGTATTTTAGGAGATATAAGTGGGCTTTTAATGGACATTTTCTTCTGTTTATACTTGGTGCATGTTCAAGTGTTTTATGTATATTATTATATATATTTCTCTTGTTTAAAACCAATATTGGCATTGACATTCATGGTGATAAGGTTTTTAAAAATAGGCTACTTATAGTTTACTTATGATGTGCATTCATGCTTGAGCTGGCTAGTGAAAGGAGTTAATGAGTACATTATTGAGCCCTAATGGCCTGATTAAAGGTAACAAACAACCAAAGTAAACAAAAAACCCAATTTAAGTCTGTGCTTAAGGTCTTCTGACTTCAGCGTCATTTAAACATTTTTTAGAAATTACTGCTTTCCTGAAAAAACAAGGTTTAAAATGAGGATTTAAGTTACCACACATGTATTGGGGTACATTTTGTGGTATTTCTCTTTTCTACTAATTGTGAATTGCAGAGATTACAGATTAAAACGGGTACAAATATTCTGGTTAATGAACATGTTTTATTAGCACCAGTTCATTAAACAGAGCTTGACTCAGTAACTAACAGCATGAATAAACTCTTCAGATTAGAAATGCTGCTAAACTTGAAGTGAGATAGTAATTATTTTCTCATAGTGGTATGTGACAATTCAAATTCATTAATTGATCTATTTTTGCTTTGAAGTTGTGATATAGCACTTTATCTTTGGGGCTTCCTTGAAATCATATATAAGCTGAAATTGGCACAGAATACAGAAAGGCAATTTTGAGTACCTGAAGTCTTGCCAAGAGCATGAATGTGAAATCTGTAATGATGTCTTCTGTCTTCCTGGAGGAGTTGGACTGGATCCTGTGCTGCCTGAGAGTCCTGGGCTATTTCAGCCTGAATGATCCCTTCTGTAGTGCAGCTTTTTCTGGGCACTTTCTGTCAGCTGGAGCACTCAGCTGAACACAGCAAATGGGACAGGTTGCAAAGATAAGATGCTGTGATGCTGTCTGTGGTATCCCAAACTCCTGGACTTGGTTCATAGGGCTGAGATTTGCTCCCCTGTGGTTGTTTTCTATAAGGGGAGAAGAGGGGCTTTGAATGGCTGCTATTTTGGGAGCAGTATCTAATTTATTTCGCCCTGCCTGAAAGAAGCATTGAGTTTATTTAATTACGTTTTTTATTTTAATACATAGTAAAGTCATTCGAAGTTCTTTTAAAGAATTATTTCAATATGCAATTTGTAGAATTAATCAACAAGCACAGTTGATTTGTAACTACAATTTTCATGTGGTTTAAAAGAGTATCTTAGTTCTGGGGTTTGTGGTGGCTGGAATAAAACTTGGATAAAACCTTCTGACACTCAAATTTATCCAAGGAAGAAATAGAACCTGGCTTGGGAAGAAACCTTTACTTTGACATTGCTTTTTTAAGGATTCAGCTTCTCTCCTCCAGCTGTTAGTTCCTTATTGGTTGTAGTGGCTTCATACCAGATCAGGACAATGGGTCCCATGAGGCATTTACATAAATGAAATATTAGCAGCTGCAGATCCCCTGTCTGTTGTGCCTTAGAATCCCAGATTGGTTTGGATTTGAAAGGACCTTAATGCTGGACACTGTTCTCATACATTTGAGTGGGACAAAAGCTCCTCTCACTCCCCCCCCTGCCATGGAGGGAGACCCCCTCCACTATCCNGGTCCCATGAGGCATTTACATAAATGAAATATTAGCAGCTGCAGATCCCCTGTCTGTTGTGCCTTAGAATCCCAGATTGGTTTGGATTTGAAAGGACCTTAATGCTGGACACTGTTCTCATACATTTGAGTGGGACAAGAGCTCCTGTTGCTGGAATGTTACCCATCAGTTCTTCCCTCACCTGCCAGGTGAGAGAACCCTCTGTGTCCTCACAGTGCCATCTCCAGTAACTGGGGAATGGGAAAACCTGATGGAATCATTTCCCTTTGTGCCCCTCTGCTCCAGCAAACAGCTCTGGTGTGTCAGATGATTTTACTAATTCAGTTGTAGTGTGTAATTGTTTCATTGTAATGTAAGAAGCCATTTTTCCTTAATTATTCCTTTAGGTCTTTCACTGTTGAAATCTGGTCATACTTAGTCTGCTATTATAGAGAAATTAATATTCAACAACTGGGGTTCTGAAAAAACAGTGGAGGAGTAAAGGCAGTTCTGGATTATAAGAGATTAAACCTTTATCTCAGGGAGGTCTTCTTTCAAAATGAGGACCTCCCTTTTCATAATAGCAATTTTCTATTCACTTTTCTCGTGTCAGTTTATTTAAATAATTCCTAAGTGTGGGTTTTTAAGATGCCACCCTTTTTCAAGGCCTCTGTGTTCATTTACATTAGTCAAACTTAACGTCAGAGCATCTTTTCACTATTGTCTCCAAGAGTCTTTTTCCCACCTCCAGCCTGTTTCCCAAGGATGCTTTTGCTGCTGAAGGTTCCCAACTCATCCCCTGTAGCAGCAAGGCCCAGCTCTTCTTGCTGTTGACTCATTTTGTTTCTTACAGTGGCAAGAAAGTGCCGTCCCCAAAGGCAGTAATTTTGCCCTCTACTTCTGTAGGTTGGCAACTTCTTAGAAGTCTCTGTGTTCCCTGAACTGTTTCTAGGAAAAAGGAATGCCAGGAGCAGCTTTCAGGAGGGGTGCTGGCTGTGTTTTCAGGCAGTGTGAGCAGCAGTGGCCCCTCACTGTGCTCTCAGGGCTGCAGACACACAGCTGGGACACCAACGTGAGGAACAGCACACACGTGGAGCAGTGGGATGGGATCACTCTGTGCTTCCAGGTGGTCCTTGTGTAGTTCCAGTGCTTCCAGAGGATGAAAAGAAAATCATTCCACTTGCTGCCAAATTAAAGGTCACTTCAATGGATCCCTAAGTGCTTGTGCCCTCTGAATTATACAACACCTTTGTTACCTGTGTTCACTACTGGGGTTGCTGTTCTACTTGTGTGGTTACTTCTCCCACTGCTCCATTTTCTGAGAGACCAGGATGTCCCTGGCCATGGTCCAAACTGGTATTATAGTGCAAAGATGAGGAAGATGATGTGCTGGTTATATGTCACTGAGATTAGCTGATTTATGGCCTGGAATATATTGCTCATTAAGACTAACGGTGTAGAGGTTAAAAGTCACATGAAGCTGAGATTGGTAGATCATTTTACAGAAAGAGCGTTATCTCAAAGTATAGGAAAACCTGACTTGAAGGATATTGATTGTACAGAACAAATGCATCTATATTAGAAAAGAATTAAATCTGCATTTTAACTGACCTCTCTAGACATTTCCATTTTGACACCTGTTATATGGAATTTTTCCACAAACCAGGAAGATCTGGTCATCTAGGTTTTTTAGAAACAGCAATTTCAAACTTAGTTTCTAGAAGGTTATTTCCCTCCATGTAAAAGAGTCCTAGAATGTTTTTCCTCTACACCCACCTGTTTTCCCCTCTAGTTACATTCCTAACCAGGGTAAAATTATAATAATAAGATGTAATAGGTAGACCAGGAATAGAATAAGGACCTGTGTCCTTAACTGAGCAACTTGTACAAAATACTTCTAGCTCTGTGAATTTGTGTATTCAAATTGATAACTTTAATTATTCAGAAAATTGATATAAAGTGACTTTTCCTACACATTAATTAATAGCTGAGGGGAAAGATGGTTTAGTGCTTTTGGTGCCAGTGAGTCTGTACATTTTGTGGGAGCAGTTTGTTTGTTTTATTCCTAGATGAGTGTAAACTCATCTGTTGTACAGACCTTTAGTTTGGCTTTCTAATTTACTAATCAATGTTAACTTCAATTCATATTCAGTCCTAAAATGAACTGAGCAATATCTTTCTGGAAAGGAGATTTTGGAACATGTAGGGATTAAGTTAGCTGAATTAAAAGATAGCAGTTTCTGAATTTCTGTTTTCTGTACCTTATTTATATATAAAAGTTTTATCTAAGACTTTTCTGTGATAATCCAGGATAATAGGAGCAGGAACTAAGCAGAAAAATAGATTTTATTAAAAAGTACTGATTCTGAGAAAAGTGTGGACTGAATACTTGAATTAAAGGTCCTTCTGCATGATGTGTGACTAGAGTGTGAATTCAGGCAATAATAATGAATTGAAGTAACATCTCATTAAGGTACTTTTCTGGTATGGAAGCAGTGGGGCAGATCAACAGCATCTGGTGCATTTCAAGAAAAGCTTTCATTCAGGTAGATTTTGAGTATTTATAGAACTTGTTATTTAATTTATTAGGAAAATTATCTCTGTACATACCTGTTTTTGATTTGCACATTATATATTAAAAATTAGCAATTGAGCCCTCTAACCATGAAGACTACCAGGTAGCCCTGATGCCAACTGCAGTACTTGTGAGCAAGATCTGCTCTTTTTGGTAGCTGGAGCTGTAACTTTTCCACTGATTTATTTAATGTGCAGGAAGCCAAGGCAGCTGTGGAGGAGACAAGAGCCCTGAGGAGCAGAATTCACCTTGCAGAGGCTGCACAAAGGCAGGCCAGGGGGATGGAGATGGACTATGAAGAAGTGATTCGTCTGCTGGAGGCTGAAATTGGAGAGCTGAAGGCTCAGCTCACCGAGCATTCTGGCCAAAGTAAAGTAAGCAAAGCCTGTCAGAGTTACCATGGTTTCCTTGCTGTTGTCATGTATCTTGTTTTCATTTTCTTTTCATCTGCTTTTCTAAAGTAGGTCACTGTTTGTCTTGTATTATTCAATAACTGGGATGATGTGTAGTGAAGGGGGTAATGTGAAGTGTACGAGGCTTCCTTTATCCAGACAGCTTTGGGCTGGAAAAACAGGAGCTCCCAGCATATGTGGGTTAGAGGTCAGAATGGCACATCTCAAGCATTAAGCATGGAATAGTTTCTGGGCTGCAGATATATTTAAAAGTCTTTAAAAACTACACCTTGTGTATATTTGTAGGCTTTTGTACTCATGTGAAAATGGCCTTCAGGTTTATGTTGCTGTTAGGCAAATAACAACCATGTAAAGTCCAGTCCTGTTCTAAAGTAAATTTAGATTTAATCGAGGTGATTATTTAAATGCTACTAGTCCTGCCAAAAAAAATTTTAATTGAGCCTTATATTTTAAATTTATTTCATCTCCAGTGAGGCATTTCAAAACAAGCTAAGAAATAAAATACTTGACACACTTCAAATTTTTTTCTCCTTAACTCCTGACTTGTGTTTTAGCAAGCAGGTTGACATTTGTGAGGTTACCTTGTTTTTCTCATGAAAAAAATGGATGTACATACGACCTGGCAAAGAAAACCTACTGAAATGCCTTATTTCATCTTGAGAATTAATTTAATATTTCAAGACACTAGAAGGTAAAATCAAGCTCTGTGGTAAAGAAGAAGCTTGCACAGAACAGCTTAGCAAGTCCCTGGGGCTCCCAGGAGGAATTCCTCTCATCTGATTGTGAGTGATGAGCTGGACATTCTTTCTGAACATCTGGGTGAGAGGGCCCATCTTTTATATCAGGTGTTCTTGCAGCACTGCTTGTTTTCTAGATTCTACACTTATAAATTTTAAGAAATTCAGTGCTTTTTCTGTATTTTGGAGAGCTCTTTCTAGATCTTGTGTCCAGCAGACAGCTGAGCTGACCAGATGTGCCCAGGTACATGTGAGGATTTTACTCGTGGTGCCGTCACAGGAACTCTCAGGGTCTCTGATGACACCCAGGGCCTCCAGGGCTGGAGCTAACAGGGCTCACATCTTCTGTACTGAAGGAGGGAGGGATGCAGAACACTGATCAATAGGTTATACAAGGGCATGCTGAGACTTCCTAGGGGATAATTTCCTCTAAGATGTGCCATAATTACTGTGCTGGCCAAAGGATGTGTGGATGCAAACCAGGGGACTGAGTTTGTTCTGGCTGTTTATGGCACCCTGCTGAGAGATACTGTCACCATCAGGCTGGTGTTTTTGATCCATTCATCAATCAGCTCAAACTCTCTTAATTTTCAGCCCTATCCCTGTTGTTATCTTCCAATTTCAATTTACCTTTCTATCATTTGCCAAAATCTGTTGCAGTTTGGAGCTGATTTGCCAGCTGGTCAGGCATTCCAGTTTCGTGTTTTACTGAAATATAGAAAAGAGTGTGTTAAACATTCCAAACACTCTGTTCACACCATGTCTCTGTGTGATCCATGAGAGGAAAATTAATAGAATAAAAGCCTTAAAATACCTTTCCCAGGAGAACATTCAGGACTTGAGAAAGAGGGTTACAGTGCTTGACTGCCAGCTGCGGAAATCGGAGTCGGCCAGGAAGACCTTTGAGGTGGCCACAGAAAAATTGCTACAATTTGTAGAGGTAACTTTGCCTTTCATTTCTATCTGTACCTTATTTGGAAAAGGTTTGTGTTGGTGTTTTTGAGGAATGAGCATGGTAAAATGGGTATAAGCTAGCTAGCAGAGATCCTTCCATTCCCAGAAATACAGATTATGTGTAAGTGTGCAGACCCAGAGGTTGACATAGTCTGTGTTTTGCTATACAATGAAAATGTTCAGATAATTTTTTCCACCTAAACTCTCTCAATTTCTGTGAAACTCCTGAGAAGCAAAAGGCTAAATAATATTTGATAATTCTTTGGCATGTTATGAAACAACAACAAAAAAGTGATGTCATATTTACTTTCTTTAAAGGGGTTATAATATTTTGGGGTTTACTTTTGCCCTTCTGGCTGGGAGACACTAGACTCTTGAATTGCAAATCAAATCCCCCACCCCCAAATAGAGCATCAAACTATAAGGTATTAAATTCTTGACTGTATTGATTTGCAAACTGTTAACTTCTTGACTATGACCAACAGGTTGTGCATGAAGTACTTTCAGATAATTCTACTTCCTCAACAGTTTTAAGGTAATGAAATGGCAATATTAATAGTGAAAAACTCTATCATTGTTTCCAAGTCTCAAAAAACTGCCTTGTTTTTTTCTATACTTTTGCTGTATAGTTCTGAGTGTCATTTTATTGAAGGAGAGGGAATGGCATGAATTATAAATTAGGCTTTCAGGATACAGGTTCATTAAAAACCCCTGAATTAAATTAAAACAGTTAGTAATTACATAGCTATGATTATCTGAATGTTTCCATAAAGTAATTATAATGTACTAAGGATTAGTTAAAATGCAAGGAACCTTAACAGTGGGTTATAATTTTTTAATATTTTTTTAGATTCTCCTAGGTGATTTTGCATCACAATGAACCAAGTAGCATATAAATAAATTGATAAAATGTGTATCCATTTAAATTTTATTACTTTTCTTGTTTTAAAAGCTGCTGGGAATATTGAAGAAGATTTAAGCAGCCTTTAGTCCTTCAGAAAATTGGCATGATTGTGCCTATATATCCCAGATAGCATTCCATTAATATTTATGCAACAGTAAAATTGTTCAGTCTCTTTCCTACAGTTTTTTTTTGTTTTTTTTTTTTTAAATAAAGCTCTCAAGGAAATCTAATGTATTTAAGTGAAGTGAACTGGAACTTTATTTCAAAAAACCTGTGCAGGCTCAGACCAACGAGGATATCATAGATAATCAGTGAGGTGCAGTTCCCACTGGCACTGCACACAACAATGATGTTGTCTGTTTTATGGAATTCATAGAATTTATTTTAGTGAGTGGATTAATTGTCAAATACTAAGCCAAGGTGACAAGCTGACTCACCAGCAGCAGAGAAGATCAGAGCTGGGTCCCATGAAGCAGTCTCCCTTCTTAAATGCTGCCATGAACATTCCATTCAAGTTCCCTTCCTGACACCCACTGAGTCCTTGACACTGCATTTTGAGTTGTGAATGTCACTGGAGTTGAACTTTCCAAATACCTTCATTGTTCAGCCAGGGCTGCTGCTGGGGCAAACTCACTGACTTGGGAGCATGAATCCTTTCTGTTCATTCAAGAACAAAACCACTTTAGAAAAACAGGTTTACCTGATTAAAAGGAGCAGTTTCCTTTATCATCCTAAAATAAACTCTTATTTTTTATTATTATCTTAGTGACAGAAGAACATTGTCCACTAAGGCCCTCCTGGCTCGTCTGGGAAGGGTGGGACCCACTGTGACAGCAGCTCTTGCAGCAGAGGCCAGGGACCTTGCCAAATCTGTCCGTGCCATTTTGGAAGTAGATTGTGAGTAAGTGTGTCTGTCTCTGTGTGCTTTGAAATCTGATATCAGTTCATCAGCCAAGAAGATGGATAATTTCATTTAAAATTGGATGTGAACTGGCAGAATAAATCATTCCTAGCATGTAAGGACAGAGCAGGTTCAGTGTCAGTTCAGGATGCATCTTCATCAAACTATAATTAGAATATAAAGTTATTCCAGAGTACATTTCTTCACAGGAAAACTTAAAGCACAAAATTAATGCCAAAGTGAGGAATATGATGATTACCAGAATCATGTAAATCTAGCAGAATTTTGTTACTTTAATGGTCTGTTTTTCATACTGGCATATTTGCAAAATGTTATTCTGCTGGATTTACATGAACATGTATCCAAGTGTTTTAATGAAGATGTTGTTGCTGTAGGGAGTGAATGTAGGCAG
The DNA here is from genome assembly GCA_013389925.1 of Aegithalos caudatus. Taxonomy (NCBI): domain Eukaryota; kingdom Metazoa; phylum Chordata; class Aves; order Passeriformes; family Aegithalidae; genus Aegithalos; species Aegithalos caudatus. The sequence continues at coordinate 1,025,290 of WEIU01020675.1, read as the reverse complement.
CAGTTCCATTTGGAGATATCCATGTATGTCCTCAGGTCAGGAACACAAATCTGTTCCCATTGGTGAAAAGGATGGTAGTTCATGAGAGTGACTCTAATAAACTGCATCAGTTGAAAATCTAAGAAACAGCTTTGAATTATCATATAATTCCTGGTTCAGCTCATTGAAGTGATTTTGTATTTTGATGGTATTTGCCTATAGTTGAGCAGGCATGTCAGTTCTAATCCAGCTTAAATGGACTGATTTACAAAAATGGAACAGAAATGGTACATCACAGGAGGTTTTGGAAAGGTGGTTAATTATGGTTGCCCATAATTATTTTATCAAATATTTGAATAGCTTTGACCGTTCAGAAATTAATTTAGAAAGAGACTGAAAAAATGGTTGCTGAGAAAATAAGATATAAAAAAAAAAATCTAAGTTCTTTATGAAGCATTTTAGTTATTACTCACACTGTTGCAGAGAAAGCAAAGTAAGAAGATAGAATTTGTTCAAAAGTGTCCAGAATATTAGAGTTAGAATTACTGGTGGAGTGAAAAGAGTAACAGAGAGCAGGAGAGGAGATAATTGGTTTTTCCACCAGCGACAGTCATAGTTCTGTCACACTGAATTGGTTTTATTGCACTACACAGGAAATGGTGCAAAGAAAACTTTTGGTTCTAAATGCAGCTGAATTCTAACTTGTGGTTATGTCAAACATAATAGGTAAAATACATGTTAGAAAGCTCTGGAGCCACAGCAGGGATCCATTTTATGAACCTGAGAATTAAAAATAGGTCTGCAGAGAAGGATTTAAAGATTGAACGTCATCTTTCTGAGTTCATTCTGATTTGGAGAGCATTACAGATAGATTTGGGCTCTGACAAGCTTGGGTATGAGATTAAAGCTTTAAACCTCACTGGCTTTTTCTCCCTCTCCCTCCAAAAAAAAAAAAAAGTGAAGGCAAAAGAACTATGTAATAGCATTCTGTCTGCAGTGTTCTCTGCCAGCTTCTCACTAAATGTTTTCCATGTGATCTGAAATTTTCTTGCAGATGGACTGTCATAAAAGGGGGCTCTTGTATATGTGGCATTTCATAAATACCATCTATCAAAATGTGTAATAGAGACTACAGTGCAGATTGAAGGGTTTCCTTTTTCCAGGAAGGTGTCCACAACATAATAATTTGTTATTGAATTCTTGGAGAGGGAACTGGAGTTAATATTTTTGAGCTTGCTCAGGGGATCAGAATGTCTGGCTGGGAAACCTTTGTGATACATTTTACCTTCTAAATAAAACTTCTCTTTCATTATTTGCTTCATTCTTGTAAATACAAAGTAAAGGAGCCCCAGCCAAAATTCCTCTTTGATTCATTTACAATACATGTGAGACAAAGTCTGGGTGCCAAGACAGGGTTGTGGAGTGTACAAAACTGCTTCCTGTGTAAAAAATCTTCCTTGACAGCCAGGTCAAAATGACAGATTTATGAGTTATCCACACAAACTATCCCCTTCCTCTGTAATAGCCTGACATTTTGCCTGAGGGAAGAGGCTTGAAGACATTCAGTGTATTCCTGAAAATCTTCAAGTACATATTGCCTTGTGATACTGCTGCAGATGAGCTTTCAGCTCTGCAGGCTGAGTGACAGCTCTGTGAAGGCACTTTGGTGATTCAAGTAAAGACTCTGAAAAAAAAAAACACCAACAGTTCGTTTTCCAGGGCTTACTACTTCAGGATCCTCCAGTTCCCAAAATGCAAATAATGAAGTAATAAACAGAATAATCAAGCTCATCCCTTGAAAGAGCCATTCTTCATCTTCTTTAAAGACTGTAAGCTATTTTTAGAAACCAAGCCTTGAGAGGCTGTTCTGCTTTACAGAATGTGAGCATCTCCTGAACACTTGAAATTACTTTCATCATACAGAGGATAATAATGCCTCAGTGAAGAACTGCAGCATTTAAAAGTAGTTGCTGCCTGCACTTAGTAGACCATATGGTGCAAATCATGCTAAATAGAATAGAGATAGCATTTTCTTCTTTTCTATCACAAATTTAGAAAAGGAATGCAGTGGGTACTGGTAATGACCAAAATCTGATTAACCCTGGAACATACTTATCTCCTCATCAAAGAGCAGGCAATCAGCATTTCAAAATGGGCACTCATATAACACAGCTTTCAAGTATTTTGGCTGCCCATTTCCTCCCTCTCCAAGTTGTGCCCAAAAATACAATTTGCTGCAGTTGACACAATCCCAGCCATGCACATCCAGGAAATGCTCTGAAGCCTCGTTCTCCACTGAGCAGGAGCTCAAGCAGTGAATTTTGTGCTATTTTCTCCCATCAGGTTCTTTTCATTTGCTCTCAGTCTGGGATCTGACACAAGGCAGTCATGCTGGAGTTCACTCAAATGATCTCCAAATTAATACAGATTCCAAAACTCCTACTTAATTTACTCATATTGATCTTGCCAGTCATTTGATTTTGAAGATCCTACAGGCAGGAGTTGAGTTGCCTGGATTTTATATTCATTTTCCTTGAATGCTGACTAGATAAGAGAATAGAAACTGCTGCTGCTCAGCATCCATTAGTGCTTGTTCTCTTGATGGTTAAATTGCTTTTGATTTTTGGGCAATGCTTTACATCTTTGGCACTAAAAGCTGAAATATTGGATCTATCCATTTCTTCAGTTTAGGGATTTTTCAGCTACATTGTGTTCAAATGCCAAAACCATCCTGTAGTCAGGAAAGTGTCACTTATCCCTTCCCATTGTTTTGACAGTGTGGGTGGGACTAAGCTATAGAGTAGCAAGGCTTCACAAATAACAATTTTGCTGTTTTGAAAAGAGCCAGTATTTTTAAGTATTCATATTTCTTTTGTTTGTTACAGGCCTGGTGTATTTGTTTATTTCAACAGAATAAATGCTATTTATTTATACATTTATTTCACACTATTTATTCATACATTTTTGCTGTTTTGTTCTTGAATCTTGTATATTATGCACACAGCAGTGCTGTAACTTTGTGCAGGTTTTTGGCTGTAGTTCATCTGCCAGAACATGGGCTGTTCCCCCTCCCCTTTTTACCTATGCCTGTACATCAAAATCCAGCTGTAACTCTGGTGTGGACAGGCATGTCCTGGTTAACTTCTGTTAGTTTGGCTCCTGATATTAAAGATGCTGTATCTTCTTACATTTCTTACTTCTATATTTCCTCTTATATTTCTATCTTCTTCTATTTCTTATATTTATCTTCTTATATTTCTAAATATTTTATATTTCTAGTATCAGGCAGAATAATTCCCTGCAAGATGCAGTTTGTGGGAGGAGTGTGCATTGAGGGAGTACCTCTGACATTATTTCAGCTGAGGAACTAGAACTGTACCTTTCCTTCCTCCCTGCAAGAGCTGCTTGGGAAGGAGCAGCATAATGATAACTAAAGAGATAACTCTGTGTATTCATAAATATTTCAGTGAATTACTGAAATCAGAAATAGAAGAGACCTGATCAATTATACAGAGTATGTCCTGAATGCAGCTGCACAGCTCCCTTTTTTAATAGTTTTTGCTAGCAAAAGGAATTCATATCAGTGCTGTGTGCTTTAAAGGTAAAAAGCTTATGTTTGTCAGCTAAACATTACCTGAGACAGTACTTGCACTAGAAAATATTAATTTGGTGAAATTAATATGTATTACTCCTTTGAACCTTTTACCAACAACAAACGTGAGTTTTCCCAGAAGAGAATTTATCATCTGTTTTATTCAAATGAAAATTTCAGTTTTTCTAGTCCCTGAAGGTTGACTTCTTTTTCCCTCCAAACAAAAACACTCAAGGGGAAGATAGTTTCATTTTTGTCTAAAGTAATAATATTAAGTTATTCAATGAAGTTTTTGCTGTTGAATCTTATTTGAGTTGACATTAAAAAGAAAAGATGTAAATCTCAGAATTGCGTTATTTTAATTTTCCCAATAAATAATATCAAACATACACAAGATGAGAAGTGAATCTGCTTCACACTATATTACAGACCTTATTAAACTTTTGCCTTATTTTGAAAATGGGAATGTTTCATTAAAGCATTGATGGCTTTTCTGCAACTCTTTAGATGCATTGAAAATCAGATCACAGTAAGAAACCTGAAGGTGAACAACTTAGGTACTTGCAGAAAAATTAAAATTCAAAGTCGTATAACAGGGAAAATGATTTCTGTAATCCTCAGGAAAAAAAGTTCAATCATATTTAATATAATTTTACAAGGATGCAGTCAGGAATTTGAAAGCTTTTTTCTACATAACTGTTTACTTGCAGCAAGACATTTAATTTTCTGGAAATCATTTAAATTTCCAATTTTGCCTGCCTGGTAAATAAAAATGAAGAGTTGTAATTCTGACAGTGTTCATAGAACTGCAATTTCAAAAAGAAAGTCTGTCCAAGAATTTAAATGTGTTTCATTGCAACAGAAAATAAATGCTCCATTTAAGAAATGTAATCCTGTACAGTACTGAAAATAATTCTGATATAAATGAAATTAAAATGAGTGTGCATAAAAATTAATTTGAAAAAGGACACTAGACCTGTGAGACAAGTCCATTCTCTCTCCAGTCTGTAAATCTGATAGACTGCTTTATTGACATGATTTCTATACCTTGATTAAAATTATTACCCCAATTTTTAAAAGGAATTTGAGTCATGAAGCAGCTGACTTGCTCATTCTTAGGTAAGAACAACAAAAACCCAAGGATTTAACCAAAGTCTTCTGAATTTAATATTTATGGGTTTTTTTCTTATTAAGTGTCTTATTGACAGGAAATCCTGAAAGCAGGGGGGTTTTTTCTTCCTGGACAGTAAGTAAAAATTACCAGAATTTATTATTACACTAGGGATGCTATTCCCCAGCAGCCTTTGGTAGCTGTCAGGTTTATTAGTGACTTATAAAAATCCTTTGCTTCTGGTTTATCATTCCTGTGTGTGATGTTTATGCAGTGACTTCTCATTGAGCAAAAACTCCTGGACCATGGGGGAGTTCCAGGGAGGACCTTGGCACTGTCTGAGCTGGGAATCTTCATTAGCAAAGGGAATGATGAGGAAGCACAGAGACAGCCATGGGCTCCCTTGCACTTTTCTGAGAGCATTTGACTGGGTTGGTTTCTTGCCTTTTTTATCACAGTTGCTGCAGTTCAGTTCTGTGTCTGATGAGAAGTGTCAGTGCTGTGTGCTGCATCCACATTAATGTTTTAATGTGTGGTTATCCACATATTTTTTAGGTAACTTAGACTTACAGCTGTGGTTTCCAGGCTGTACTCAATCAGTCACCAGCCACTGAACTGCAAAATCTCATGACTGATTTACAGCTTGTCTGCAGAACCTGGACTCTCTTATGTTCTTCTAAATTGCAAGATTTATTATGATAATCTGGGAGAGGCCTTGATGTTGGGTGGTAATCCCTGACTCAAAAAGAAAACAAAAAGTGAGGCTGCTAAGATGTAGTATCATCACTGATGAAATAGTAATATTTAAGTGCTTATCTTTACTTAAAAGCAGTGCCTATGATTTACAGAAATAAGTTATGCCAGTGCAGCCAAATTAAGGCTAATTAAAAATACAGCAAAAAATCCAATAAAGGATAACCAAAAAAAAAAAAAAAAAAAAAAAAAAAAAGAGAGAGAAAACAAGACAAAAAGAAAACCCTTTTGCTGTTTCACCTTTAGCTGTGTTTTTGTTTTGTTTGGTTTTACTGATAATGTCAGGGTGTGAGTACAAGTGGTGTCTGAAAAGCCTTAAAAACATTCCCTAAACCCTGTTTCTCTGGCCAGGATTGCCTTGGGTTTACAAGAAATTCTTCAAAGGAGAGGAGAGAGGAGATTTTTGGTGCATAATATAATTAAAATGTATCAGTTCTGTGAACACAAGACATAAAAACGCCTTGCAAATGGGAAGCAGAACAAATGTCTGCATGTAATGTAAATTACACAGAAATGTACAAAAGTAGCATTCGGTAGTTTGCCACCAAGGCATCAGAAAAGATTTAGCTGGGAAGGACTTCCAGCAATTAGACCATCCATCCATGTGTCTCCAGCAACACAAATCATTATTAGCTCAAACAAACAGGTGTTTGTCCAGCATATCCCACTGCCTCTGTGGGCCAACTATTGCTATCCTTAATTATCTCTGCCACCAGAAATCTCTTCCTTTGGTTTAAATCCTCCTCCTTACTGTTACTACTTGTCTTGACCCCTGTAGTTATTAAGAACACCCCACTACTTTCTCTTAGTGGCAGCTTTTAACATCTTTGCAGACCATGTAGCATCTCCCCCTGTTTGCTGTTCCCCAAATACCAGTTTGCTGATTTTTTTCTCAACACCACATCTCTCCTGGCCACTTCCTTACCTTTGTATTTCTCTGACATCAATTCATCAAAGTTGAATTGAGTTCTGTACTTGAGAGCTTCCTGAGGGAGACAAAAATGCAATAAGCTTGTTAGCTTTAGTATGAGCTCCCACCAGGTCCCAAATGGTGTTTCCTTTCCCCAGCAGCTCCCTGTTACTGCTTGTGTGAAGTTTGGGCTTTCTCCTGCTCCCAGAGCCAAAGGGTGGGTGTGCCCACTTTCTCCTGGGCAGCTGATTATCCACACCTTGAATAAAACACTTTGCTGTTGTCTTTATTCAGCTGCACTCTTTATTTCAGACATTTGATCCAGTTAGTCAAGCCTTTACAAAATTCTAATCTTGTTTCTCAATGGCATTTCAAAGAAAGGTCCTTTTAAATCCTGAATTATCCCCAAACTCCCCTTCCTTGGACTGAACCCACCTTTTGTTGAGTGTGAGTGTGGAATTACATTGTTTTCACTTAACTGGCCTTACTTGGGGGTGTTGTTACAGGACCCAGGAACTAGACCCTGCTTATTTAATTTTGGTGTCCGAGAATCAGAACATTACAGTAATTATGGACAAGCAGAGAAGCCAGATAAAAGCTGACACTAATAAGGACAGAATAATTTCAGACCCTGATCAAATCAGAAAAGACATTTAAATATCAGTTGTGAACAATTTGCATGCTGATTTATTGGTGATTGAATATGCATGTTAATCCCCATGTTTCACAGCAAGGAAAAACACAATTCAGTGTCTAAAACTTGTTTTTCAAGACAGTTCTTTAATGTGACCTAGATTTCAGAACTCTGTTGTTGCTGCTAGAAAAGCAAATTATTCTCTCTCCATTCACTTACCTTTAATGAGAAAAGATGAGTCAGCTTTTGAATAGGCACTGCCTGTCCTGACTTTCAAATCAAAACATTTTAATAATGAAAAACAAGTGATATTATTATATCTTAAAATACAGATGACCTAACAAGATTAGTGTAGTCTCATTAGGATAATTTCCAGCATCTCTGAAAAAAAAAAAAAAAAACCAAACAAAAAACTTCATTAAAAGTCTATGGACTTACTTACTTCAGACTGTGACCCTTCTATAAAAAAAATTAGTTGACTTTGTGCCTCTTCCCATACAAGTTGTATTTTCTCTTGGTAACTATGGAGACTGAAGTCAAAACTCTCCAGATTCAACAATTTTACTGGATGGTAAATACTTCCTAAACTGTCTCCCTGTTCCTGTCTGTTGACATAATGCTTAGAATTTTGATATATTAATCCCTCACTATAGCATGGTGTTTTGACATAAGGGAGGAAACAAACTTTGAAGTTCTGTGGCACGGAGATGCAAATTGTTCCCAAGTCGGAGAAAATACCCAGGGGAGGCAGGAATTGGTCTCAGCCCCAGATCAGTGTCTGCAAGACAGAAAATACCCTGGGGTGAGGCAGGAATTTCTCCTGGAGGACTCAAGGCTCCAAGTCTGACATCCTTTTTTTCCTGGCAGGGACAGCTGGTTGGTGGCAGGGGTGGGTACCCCAGTGTCCCCCCGTGGCTCTGGGTGTCGTGGGTCACAGTTGAGGTGACCAAACCCAAAGTGGCCACTGCAGAGAAGCCGATCCAAAGCTGTGTGTGCTTTTGGCAGTCGGTGCTGAGTTAATTTCCTTTGAGCATCCTGAGAGATCTGCATTCATGCTGACAAGGGGAAGGGGGATGAGCAGCATTCCCTTTGTTGGGAATCAGTGTGTGCTGAAGCTGTCAGGGCTCATCTCGTCTCAGAGGGCTCGTAGGCTTTGCTGTCAGCTCCTGCAGTTGTCACATTTTTTCACTTCTCCTCGGTAGGTAGGAGTGAGAAGCTGAGGGCCAGCAGAGTTCCTCAGACATACACGGAGCACAAGTGCGTTCATTTAAATGGAAAGAAGTACAAGGAAAGTTGATTGCCAAGAATGAGAGAGGAAGCTTTTTTAAAAGTGCATTTTAAGGAGAATTTGCTAGAGGAAAGCATAATTACTTGGTGCTTGTAAAGGAGACCTAATGGAGGTACAAAATGTATCCATGGCTCGCTCTAGATGCCTTACCTCATGGCATGAGGCATATGGATCATTAACTGGGAATTGTGGAGGGAGGTTTTTGCCTTGCATTAGTGATTGCTGTGGGTATTGTGTTTGGTAACAGAAATTTTCCTTTCACTGTAAATTTTACTTTTACACTTCAGGTGAAGTTCAGTATGCTACATGGAGGCATTGTGTGATTTTTTTTATCCCCCCTTTGGATTTATAACAAAAAAACGAAATCTATCTTAGATTTTAAGAACTTTTAACATTATTTCTAAAATATTTAAAATTACTTCTAAAACTCTGTCTTTTACCTATGTGTAGCTACAGGCTTCTTTATGTCAGGCTTAAAAGGATGGCTTTTTGTATCAGGCTAAAAGGATGGTATTCTTACAATTCTTGCTTCAAAAGGAAAAAATATTACTTTGGTCAGTCCTTGCTGTGAGAGGAGCTGAGCAGAGAGTGCTTCTGTCTCTCAGTTGTAGGTGGTTAGTGCCAGCCCCTTCTGCAGTTAAATTTCATCATCAGTGCAAAAAAAAGTGAGATATTACTTAGCAAGAAAGGCATATCATGTAATACTATTGCTTTTTAAATCTCAGACAATTTCTGCTCAATTCTAATTTTAGGCAGTGATTTTAATTTATTACCAATGAATGCTTTCTAATTAAACTTGCATTTAACGATGGCATGCGTCAGTGAGCAATGGGAGCTGACAGTGATGGAAGTGGGTGGATAGCACAATGGATGCTGACAGGAGAAGTTCATCCAGTAAGGAAAGAAGAGGGTTGAATTCCAGAACAGAGGAATCAGGGGAGCAAGAAAGGAGGGAAAGTGGGAAAAAAAAATGATTCCTTGGGATGTACAGTGAGGTATTCCAGGCTCTTCCTAATTACCTGGTCCTGCTGGTGAATGCCCTGTGTGCAGAGACTTGGATTTCTGGAATAAGAATGTGTTATTCCAGGTTCTTTTTAATCAGCTGAAAGTGGCTTGTACCAATTTGGAACAAGAGTGTCCCCCAGAGAGTACTTCCATGAATTTAACTTTTTTTAGCCATTGGTGTAAAATTCCCCAGTGATTCCCCAGTGAAGGACTGTTTCTCTAATTTAAGAATTAATAATGTGTTCCCTGTCTTCAGCAGTTCAAGATTCAGAGGTATAAACAAAATTAATTTCAATTTAATTTATGCAAATATGCCTCAGAAATTACTTTGTAACTTGCAGTGTGTTCAGTCAGCAGTAGATGCAATAATGCCTTCTTGACTCATCCCAAGTGGACAGCATCATGTTAACAGTCAGTAGTGGGAAACTGCAAAAAGAAAAGGCCAAAAAGCCTGCAATTAATTCATAGAAAGGAATATTTTTTTATTCTGAAAGTGAAAGGGGCTGAGAAGAATGTAATGGGGAACATCCTTTTACCATTTTTCAACCTTAGCAGGGAACACTACCAGCCCTGTGATCCCCAGCTACTGCATTTCTCTCACTGTGTCACTGACTGAGACTCAGCTGTAGAAGCCTTTAACACTAAAATAAAACAAAACATCTTTAACTTGGCAAACTTAACAGAAGGAGCCACTGGAGGATATGGAACACTGGTATGATTTCTTTTTCTTTACAGCCTTTTTTTGTGGAAGAGGTGGATTTCTGCATTCTGCAGTTTTGTGATTTTTCTGTATTGCCTCCACCTTATCATCAGATTCTTGACCACAATAAGCCAAATAATTTGGAGTAGTTCATCACTGCATCCTTTTGTATTTCCACATGCTAGTAGCATTTTAGAAAGAAGCAGTGTAGGTGAAAAGTGCAAAAATCAGTGTCAGCTAATCAGTGTCAGTATGTTAAATGCATTTTTAAAAGCAAATAATAAGAGCCAATAGATTATGCAAATTCCAGTGGTTGGTCAGAAGAAGCTGGTCTGAAACCCCTCCCAGTTTTCACTGTCCCTCACTTTTGAGGGTTTTTGCTCTCCTGAGCTAATGCCTAAACAAATGTATTGCACCCATGACTGAAATGTGATAATACTGAAGGACGAGCAGCTTCATGGTATCTTGGCCTCCTCAAAATCCAGTTTTGTACATCTGACTATCAAATGTGTGATGTGTGGAAAGACTTTTGAAGCCAGTTCATTAGAAGCATATTGAAATAAGCTTGGTTGTGCTTTTTGTTTTTGGTTTTTTTTTTAATCCAAGTTGCTACAGAATTACTTTTTTTCCAAGAGGTGATTATTTTATATTATTTTAACTACTACTAACTGCACAGATTAAAATGAGGATTGGTTCCTCTGCTTCTCATCATGTTAAGTCCAAACTGCTTGGAACATACAGCACCTAAGACTTTTGTGAAAGTAGATAATTAGTCTTTATATGAAAATTATGTACTTTGGCATTTTTTGCTGTTGTATTTCCAATATTCAGCTTCTGAAAAGGTACAGTTTTAAAGGTAATTCTTTGTCCTTCTTAAAGACACATAACAGGAACCTCATTGCTCAGGTGACTGTGGCTCTCACTCCTTTCTGAAGAACTTCACATTGAGCAGAGTTTGTTCTAACTTTGAATTTCCTTCCTTGTTAGGTAGGAGAGGAAAATGTCTGTACTAATGTCTGACCACATGTGCTGTCTGAGGTCATTCTTATTTCCTTAAATTTTAGTCAGTTGACTGGTCATTGTTCATAAATTGCAATTGCTCTTGTATTCAAACTGTTTCTAATTAACTGTACCAAGCTTTTCACAGACAAGTATTAGAATAGAAGAAAGACATTTATAACAATTTGTAATTTCAGAATTACCAAAAAGATCTAAAAGTTGTTCATATAATCCTTCAGCATGAAACACAAGCTATTTAATAACTCCTTCTAAATCGCAAGCTGTAATTGTTTTAATCCAAGATGAATGAGTTTGCCAACATAGATGGGTCAATATGTTATGATTAATAGGCAGTGGAAAAACACAAGCTCATCTTTCACCATGCCCTAAATGTCCAGAGTAAGACAAATACTGTTCCTGGAGCCTGGTTTCTAGGAACAGACTGAAGGGAGACAAGCCAATCTGCCAGCCAGAGTCCAAATCAGCAGAAATTTCAGTGCTACCATTTCCCAGATGTCTCCACTGGAAGACTACTGAGTCCATCTTTGTTTTATTAAGTGACCAACAACAAAAGAAATGAATGATTTCTTTAAAATGGAATTTGATATGTGAAAAAAAAAATTTTTTTAAAAAAATAAAAGAATGGAATGTCCCCTCAGCAAAGTATTATTTATGAAAGGAAATATATTTGGTTTTGGGAAGAGCACTTGAAATCATCTACAGTGACACACAAGCAAATGCCAGAAGTGCATATTCACTTCTGAAAGTTGTTTTCCTGAACCTGTTTATAATTTAATTCACAAAAAAAAAAAAAAATTTTTTTTTTTTAACTTTTTTAATATTAAAAAAAAAAAAAAAGGCAGCAAAATACAGCTTAAATTATTGACAGACTCGAAAATTTAAAGTCCATTTTGTGCCTGAACACTCTGGACAAACAAGGGTGGATATTTCTCCACAGATTGTTGCTTTAGCTGTGTCAAATGATGTAAGTCACAGAGGAGTTCCTCTGCTGGTCTCACACATGATACCTCTGCTGTCATCTCTGGGATGTTCCCACATTCCAGTAGCACTCAGGAATCCAAAACCAGGCAACTTAGAACCAATAAATCAGACCTTCAACTCTCCATCCTCTTTGCATTGCTTAAATAGCTCAGAACAGGCATTGGGGATCTTAATTAACACCTTTTCCTTTATTATTGAAGCCACTGGAGAAAGGTTTAAATTTTGATAAGAGCTGAAATTGATGGCTATTGAAAAGAGATCAGAATTCAAAACCACGTTTATCAAGTGACAAAGAAAACAGGTTTTAATGTCCTTTAGCAAATCTTCTGTATCAGAAACCCTTTTAGCAGGTAATTCCTTTTCTTAAAAAAAAAAAAAACAAAACATCATTTTTGAGACTGACACGAAATACAAATAAATTATCAGGAGATAAATAAAGGGTATGAGCTGGCTTGTATTCTAGTATATAAAAAAAAAAAGAAAAGGACAACTGGAAATGTCATAAGAGGATATGTAACAAAGACATCCTTATTTCTGTTGTTGATCAAAGAATGGTTCATTGGGAAACAGAATATGTGTACAGTGTGTCTTTAGCATTCCAGATAGATACTGCATCCCTTAAAATTGATATTAATTCCAGATACTGACCGTTTACCCATAACAAGAAGGGAATTGCAGCCAGAGACCCTTTTAATGATGGGTAACAAAGGTGTGAACAGTGCTGGAAATTAGTCAGTGTTTCACAGAAGAGCACTTAGGGTGAGATTAGACCTCTGGGCAGCAGTTGTCCCTAAGTACTCCTCACAGATTCATCAGAGATGTTTGGTGCCTGCTTGTAATGGAAGGAGGGTTTTAAACTCTGGCCCCAAGGCCAAAAGAAAGCACTTAAGGACATATTTATCTTGAAGCATCTAAGTAGGCCAAATCTAGATAGAATCCTAGGGCACAGTGCATTTTTTGAGCGATTCTGACTATAGGCTCTAAATCTCATTTCCTTTGAGTAATTTTATCAAAAAACAAGCAAAACAGAGTGGTTTGGGACTGCAATATTTTGATGTCAGGACTGCAGTTTTGAGTCAACTGAATATTCTGCTGTCCTATCTACTTTACTACTTTCATCTGCTGATCTCCATATATCTTTTGCTTTAATAATTTTTAACTAGATTATATAGGGGGGAAAAAAATCACCCAATTACATTGCTGCGGTTTCTAGGTTTGATAACGGCCAGGAAAATGAGGCTTTTCCCATAATACCTGTATTCCCCCCTTTTTGCTTTAGAGACATGAGGGACCATGCCATGTGTTATTGAGGGAAAGCACACACTTTCTCCCTTGGGAGCTGCAGGCAAAGTCTCCCATGTCTGTCACTTCCTACAGGTTTATATCGGGTGATGCTCATCTCTTCTTTTTCTGGGACCCACAGTGTCAGTGCTTGGTGCAGGTTTTGTCCTGGTAAGCCAAGGAGGTGATAAAGATCCATGAGCTCCACACTTACCAGGGATCAGGAAGGTTCTGTTTGCCCAAGAGCTTCATTTTCTCTCAGCTTTCTATAATTCCAGAGCAGTGGTTATCCCAGCAGGCAGCTCAGGGAAGGAGGAGCAGTCCCCAGGGACCCTGCCCAGCTGCAGCAGTGCTGGGACACAAACAGCAACTGATTCCTGGGTTGTGTTTTTCACAGAGAATTACAGATGTTTCTTTGGCATTAACCCTAATTAAATGCATATACTCAGAACAAAATGCTGGAAGGTTATTGTGTATTTTGACTAAAGTGCTCTCTCTCAGGAGACTGCTCTTCTTCTTGCATGAGCAATTTCTTTTGCAGTTTTACCTTTTCCTTACCTTGCAGAAGGTAAATAGTCACAAGTATTTGAATAGCAAGAAGCCCTTTATTTTCTGCTGAAATGAACTAGTTTTTAAGTACTGTAAATCTGTAATTTCTTAAGATGATCTATGCAGACAGCTGCAGCCAAATATATTATTTATGAAGATTCATCAAAGAGACTGTAGCAGTTCACACGAGAAATTATAAATATGCAGGAAATCTGAGATTACTGGAGTTTATGTAGGCTAAATCCTGTATATTTCAAACTGTTTTTCTGACTTTTTCAGCTCCTTTACCTCCCATTTACTCCAGGTGAGAGCTTAGCAGCCTTTCAGAGCAAGTCCTGGGACAGACAACAAATTTGACCCTGGAGGGTGTGAAAAAAAAACAAAGCAGGAGGAAGTAGATCAACTTATGAATAATTCATGGACACTGTGAGCTCTTGGAGGAAGTGGAGATGATGTCTGGGGAAATACAATGCAAAACATGAGAGCTTCCTGCCTACCAGGGGAAATACAAGAAATAGGAGTAAAATCTGAAAGGGAAGGGAAGAAAGGGAACAGCACTGAAAAACTAGCTGAGAGCAAGTAAAAAATGTGGAAAATAAAAGCATTAAAAAACCTACCAATGTAGGTGGAATGTGGAAGCCTATAAAGAATGGATAGGACGCACAATCTAATGCATACAAAGTCAAAAAGGCAAATAAAGCACTGGAGATATTTCCAGAGTTTCATTTCTAGGTGACAAATGTATTCAATGGTTTTGAAAAGCAAAGTCTTCAGTGGGTAAGGGAAGAATAGAGAGCATCAGTTATTGCTACCTATGTACAGTTCTTCATTTAGAAGAGGAAAAAAGCCATAATTTTAATCAAATCACCAGTGGAAAAAAGTATAATTTTCTTTATAATGGCTGATTATAATTTTATAATGGCTGATAAATGAAAGAGGTGATGTAGGGGATCCGTGTGAGTACAGAGCAGATGCTGGGCTTTTACTCCTAATTGAGCAAATCCGTGGTCATTTATTTGGACATGCATGTTTCATGCAGGAAAGAGGAAAGGCCAGGGCAGATGGAAGCAATTGAGGGAAGATTCCCATTGCCATTTAAATAATCAGAAAATACCCATGCTGAATAAAGGTCCCATCTTTCATGGGAGGGGAAGGAAGAACCAGTGAGCATGTCTAGCATATTTATAGCTTAAAACATCATTTTATTCCTCCCTTTATAATGGAGTCAGAGCCTGAGAACTGCTACACAGCAGCTCCCTTGTGTTTAGAGGGAAGTAGCTGTGGATTATTCTCTTTGAAAGGTAGTGGGTGGTGTGTTTTGAGGAACAGATTGTATAGATCTGGTCTAAACTGAAAATGGGAAGAAGCCTGAGATAAGTGACTAATGGGGGTAAAAGTGACAGGGAAAAAAAAAATCAGTCCAATGGGTTTTTTGTTTTTCAAGCTGTACTGCTCATCACGGTGCTGCTGTTCTAGTGCACCCAAATCTCCAGTTCCTTTCCTGAGTTCTGGAGTTGTGGTTCCTTGTTGCTGCCTTGCCTACAGGTATAATTCCTTCCTTCCCAGGAGGTTTGTACCAGCTCCAGTGTGCCCAGTCCTGACTCAGTGGCTGCAATGAATTCTGTTTATATTGGAGAACTGAAGTTATCCCTCTCCAGACTTTTAAGGAGAATCACACTGGAGACAAAGGTGTGACAACAGAAGAAAATCAGCTTTTAAAAAAAAAATTAGAAAAATAAACATGTGCACTTAGAGCAGTCCTTGGGAGGAGGCAGCTTTCAAAGCTCAGATGGTGCGTGCAGTCCAGCACATTTTCCAAATAAAAGTTTTAAACCAAAAGCAGGCTCACAGATGGTTCTAATGAGCTGGTCTGTGAGATACACTGGGACATGAACAAAAATAGTTTAACTCCTAAGACACTAACATTTCGAGATGAGTTTCAGGCAAAACACTTCACGAATAATTTTTCTTGCATGTTTAAATTTAATACATATTTCTAGTCTCAAAAACCCCACAGCTTTTGGGGACTTTGCACTTGCCATTATGTACTTTACAGTACACTATCACAAAAGTGGGAGCATTTTTACAGACTGACTGATGCTTCTTTCTCCAGCACTTTTCAAACCCTACAGTGGGTTAATTTTGAATAGTTATTAAATAGGTAAAGATTTGCTAGGACAATTTAATTTTTAAAGGAATATAGAATAGTACCCTACTTAAAATATTACTCATCATTCTAGTAATAGAAGTGTCATCAAATGATACTTATCAAAAAGTATCATGTGTTAATAAACGTATCATCAAATCATCAAGGCTTGTAGCTTTGTGGCACAGCAAGTATTTGTTAAATTGTATTGTTTATATTATTTTCTGTTACAAAAGTAGGAATTGATTTATGATCTTTTAATGACATTTGAAATGACAGCATTGTAACTTACACTATCTCAATACTATGTTCTGTGTGTCACTTGAGTTTTGAGAGACTTCTCATTTCTTTATCCCCTCTTAGGTCTGCCTTATGGATGGGAAGAAGCTTATACAGCTGATGGAATCAAATATTTCATCAAGTGAGTAGTTCTGGGAAAACGGGTCAGAGTTGAAATAGAAGCACATCAAACTAAACACATTTTCAGTGTTAGCATTAATGGGAAAATTTATTGCACATTGTACTGTATGGTGGTGGTTTTTTCTAGAATATAGTGAAGATAAATATATATAATAGGGTTTTTTAATTATTCCTTTAAAAGATTGAAGGAAATGGCGAAAAATACAATCCACCTCTATTCCATATATATCATGATCTAGTTAATAGAAAGTTATTCTAGCTGCTGACATTTCCAGTGTTTAATTCTTATGGGTGCCAGAAACCCAGAGTATTCCAGGTGGATTTCTGCAGTCTCCTAAAAGAGAGGAAGAGCTGCAAATAAATTACTTTTATCCCAAACTCTTCCAAAAGTCACATAAATAACACTGAACTTGATGCATTAACTGGCCAAGAAAAGCAGGGGCTTTTTTTTCCCTTTTTTTTTCAAGCACACTGCTCAGTTGTCCTTGCCTCACCCTGTGCTGCCTCGAGCGAGATGTATTAAAGCAGACATGTTTTTTTCTGCAGAGGTTTCCAAACACACTGCATATGATCCTGCATTCCAGCTCTAATCAAAGGGGGCCTTTTATTTCCAGACAGATGTAGGTTACTACATGAGTTTTATGCAAAAAAAAAAAAAAAAAAAAAAAAAAATAAAAAAAAAANNNTTGCAGAAAAATACCTTAGGAAATGAAAGTGAATTAAAAGCCAATTTCATGGCAATGGAAATAAATACAAGAGCAGCTATTAGACAGGAGCAGTGTTCCCTTGGGCTGGCTGTTTGTGCAGGGAGCCATAGTAGGACAGTTGGGAAGTTAAGGTGGATGCTGGACTCTTTTCTGGGTGATACTCTGGGTTTATACCTGTGTGACTGGAAACTGAGCTTGAAGATTATAGTATCAAAAATAGCAAATAAAATTTAGAATCAGAACAGAAGAAATGACACATTCTTGAGCATTCTTGAGGCATCCCCCTGGGGTTTTTTGGGATTTGTTCCTCTGTTTCTCATACAGATATGTGTTTCAATGACTCAGCAGAAAGCTGGATTTGCTGGATATGTGCAGACACTTTCTGAGCTCTGCACTTGGATGCTGAACCATTGCAGATGTGACAGGCAGATGCTTATTAGCAACAGCACAACCTCAGCTACTCTAGGTGGTGCAAGCCTAATTTGCAGAAAGCATCAGATGTTTTGCATCTTACCCCATTTGCTGTCTACAGATTGGAACTCAGGAGTTCACATGAAAAAGCTTTTTCAGGAATTTTTGCAGATCTCACTGTTAGTGACTCTCTTCATTTGCTCCTGACAGTGCCCAGGTTTTCCATTGCTGTTACCTTCTGGAATCTGTCCTAAAAAGTTCTCCCTGTCAGTCTTTGTGAAGGAAGGCAAGGAAAATTTATCCATTTAATGGCAGAGAAGGGTGTGAAATCACCCTTTATTACTACTGGCTAAAAACTTCTGAGTGTAGTCACCACACTAAAGTGGTGTTAGAGTTCTTAATGCAGCTCATTAGAATGGAATTAACTGAGCATTTCAATAACACATCAGGGTAATGAATATTATTTTTAACTATTTCCTTGTTTTGCTTTCATCACTGTTTCCAAATGCCTTTGCAAAGTGTAAGGCAGGCTGTTTGCATGCCTGGCAATCCATACCTCTTACTACACTGTGTAATGCATAGAAGTCAGCTGTCAAAGTTAACTGTTGGGAGCAAGGAGCACGACTTGCACAGTCCCTTGTTTCTAACATCAAATGGTGGAGATTTCAGGGTGAAAACCAACATTGAAAATAGCCTTTTTCTAGAAGGAACTTAGCTTGAGGGGCCATTTTATCAGCTGATCCTTTCCAGGAGGATTTAATCTTAATTGTTTAAATGGGGATTATCAGAATAGTTGATACTTCACAGCCCTGTTACTAATGCTGTAACCTTCTTGTTCTCTTTGGCTGTGAATGTCAATCCTTTTATTCTACTTTAGAATCCTTTCATTCATTTTTAGCCCAGACAAAACCATGAGGGGCTTAAGAGTATTTCAACACTAGCCCACCTCCCTGTATACAAATATACAATCAAATGTTCTTTTAATTAGCAGTTGCCTTCAGTTCCAACATGCTTTACTGGGCTATCAAGTAGCTGAGTCCATAAATCTATACATTATAAATCTAATGCAGTAAACACCCCAGAAAGGAATCTTAATAGCACATAAGCTTGAGACAGCTTGCTGTGAAATTTCCATAAATATCTCTGAAGGGGTGTAGCAATATGAGGTGCATGAGAAATCAGAGTTTAAAAGAAGCAAACCAGCTGGCTTGTGTTACACACTAAAGTGAAACCCACTTATGTGAATAAGTGACATGAATAAAACATTTACATGGGGCTGGGCAGCTCCCTGTACCTACCAAGGAAAGCTGACCTTAGGACAGCTTTTGAAATCACCACTTCTATCCAGCAAATCATTTCAGCATCAGTAAATTATTTTCAATGAACCAGACTGTCAGGACTGGTCAGTGCTGCAAGTGTGAGAAACCTCCCTTTAGACTCCTAAAAGTGACCTGAGCCTGGGCTGGGCATTAAGCTCATTTGTACAGCTTTACTATGGAATAGCAAACTGGAATGGAAGCCTCTCTGAGTTACAGCTCAGTGTGCACTAGGAAAAAAGCAAGTTCAAGTGTCTTACTAAAATAAAATAAATTAACAGTAATCAGGAGGAACAAAAATTACAGGAGGAGATAGGGATCAGCTTCATTGCAAATGTAACTTCCCTCCTGGCAGGCAGTAAAGGTGGAATTTGTGCCCAGATATGTTTAAAGATAACTTGGTGTACTTTAAAATAACAGAGGACAAGCACAGTTGTATTTTTATGTAGCAGTACCACCAGTCATTCACACATGGCACCAGATTCATGCCCCATCAAGAGAAACAAAGCACTGGTGCCTGCTTCCTCACCAATTTACATTTGGAATTTCAATCTTTTTTATATTGGCCGGGTATCCCATCCCAAGTTTAGTTGTTCTCACAGTGAAGACTGTTTTGTTAACTTAGACAAAATTTCCCCTGAAGCAACTTGTTCTCATTGCTTCTTGTCAGTGCCCAGCATCTTTCCTGGGAAGAGTGGGCTGAACAAACCCAATTCCTTCAATGTGGCTTCATGTGCCAGGTTCTCCAACCTTCTCATCATCTTGGTGACCCCAGAGGAGCCTCCAGAGCAGGGTGACCAAGATGATGAGGGGTTTGGAGAATGGGAGATGATAGAATTTTTCTATTCTCTGTCTTGGAGGATCAGTGCATTGAAGAGACCCCACATAATAAGGTAAAAAGGTTCATTAATTAATTTTACTTATGAGATGGTTGATGAAGGCATTTTTAAGTTACTGGTTTTCTAACAGGAGTTTCTGTCCCAAACAGGCATTTCATCTGTAAGTCCCAGGAACACAAAGGGGCCACTGAGCCCTCATAAAGTTACATCACCTACACCCAGATGAGTGTGAGAGCACTTCCAGTCAGCTGGGAGTCATTAGGATGGGAAAAGTTCTGTAAATAGGCAAAAGGCCATCTCACTCCCTTGGAAAGTTTTCATGTGGCTGGTTCTGCCCAGGCTTAGATCAGGCATTAAATGAGTTTACAAAGTGTTGTAACCAATCACCACTAGAACAAAATCTCACTTTTGCTGTATGCTCCAGAACTAAAATCCAGCAATGCAAAGTCTGTTCATTCTGCCACTGAACTGGTTTTGTGAATTAGGAATTTCTGGGTTTGATTTTCAAATAGGAGAAAAAGTCTGTGCAGAGCTGCCCTCCCAGGGAGGCACCATAAACACTAATTAATGGCTTTATCCTGCTACTTTAGAATCACACAAGAACAGCATAAAACCCTATAGCTGGGACACACTGATTTTTGCCCAGAAAACCCATTCTAGTTAAGAATCTCTTCCATCCTCCCACTGTGTTCACCTTTAACATACGGCAGCTCTGTACCATGAGGCTGGCACCTAAAATTAGGTAGGGCCTTGCTATGCTCCCTCCTACTCCCACCCACTCCTTGCATATGTATGTGGTTTGTAAGGACCAGCTGTGAATTTTGCCCCTGTAAACACTGTTTTTCTAGCATTTGAATAGATTCCAAAATATTCTACATTAACAGCTATTTTCCTCAAGAACGCTTATCTTAAATTTTTACAAAAGACAAGAAATTCTCAAATATTTTAAACTTTTGGGATCTTTTTCCCTTAGATGTATTAGGGCTTGTGATGTTTTCTATCTAACAACAAAGGGGAAACAGTAATGCTTCATTTAGGGTTATCTTTCAGCAATTTATTTAAAAATCAGAAGTTTCCCGTGGAGGCATTGTGTACTTCAGGTTCCTCCATTGGAAGGTGGAAAATTTGCTCCAGGTTAAGTAAAAGCTTAAGGTCAAGACTTGTAAAATACAGGTTAATGAAAACCACACATGATGTGTTCTGGTGGATTTTTCAATCATGCCTAACAAATCAGGTTTCTATTTGGAAAGCAGACACGTTGTATTATAAAATTCTATTTTGTTTGATCTTGCTTGGGAAAGAGACACCACTCACTTCACTGAATACTGGGCATTCATAGAAACTGTTTATCATTGTAGCTGAGCTAAGAATAGCAGAGCATGTGTGTAGATGGAGAACTTCTGTAGTATAAACATTGATGTTTTACAACACTAGAGTTAAAGGTATCTTCATAAAAGGAAATAAATCACAGTTGATTTTACTTGTTGCACAGTAACTTGAAAATACAGATTTTTTACCTTTTCTAAATGTTCTCTGCACATTTCTGCTGCTTTATAAATGAAGGATGCAAACCCCAACACACTGAGGTGTGTTCAGCTCACTCCTGAGTACTCTGGTGGATTGCAATATCCTGGTTATCTGCAGGTTATCTCTAGCAAGGGTTGTGGCCCTTGCTAGAAGAAATCAATTAAGTTGAAATCATAGCAGACCTTATGCAGAAGTAAACTTCTGTATGTTCAACTTAATTTTCAGTCAGTTCAGAGCAGCAAACTATGAAAACCCGTGGTCTGCCATACTGATTTCAGCATGGAATTGAAATTCCCCTGGACTGAATCCAGTTCCAGCTCTGCTCCCAGCTCCCTGTAAAGCAGTAGGCAAGTTACTTGCACCAAAATTAGCAGTTATCAAATCATCATTGTAGGTGTCCCCATCTTAACTCTGATGTTTTGTGGGTAGGGATGGGTAATTTGAGGCATGCAGTGCTGGTTTCACTGAGTTCAAAGAATGCTGCAATTTCTTTGCACCACTTAAAATTTGGACCTTTACTATTTTACATTTCACAAAAAAAAAAAAAAAAAAAAAAAGAGTTGTTTTTGAAAATATTTCCTTTTACCTGTCATCCTCAAATTCTCCTGAATGAAAATAAAGCATAGTTATATAGTCACAAGAAGTGGCAAATATTTAAATAGTACTGGCTGAGCACTAACCAAGTGCTATTACTGCTGTTTAATGTACAGGGATTCAAAGCTGTCTCCATCCATCAGCTCAGCATCAGTTCACACACCTTCTGATGTAGCCATGTGAATCTGGGTAGTCTTGGCAAGTTTTCTCTTGAATTTTTGGAATTCAGTTTCTCTGATTCTCACTGAAATCATTCTGCATGACTATAAGGAAAATAATCTCAGATGTAGAACTAGGAAAGTTGGCATTGGATTTTATGATAACATGAGCTTGTAATACAAGAATGTTAAGACCTTAAGCTGCTTTTGGTTGGGCAATCTTTTTTTTTTTCCCTGAGAG
The DNA here is from genome assembly GCA_013389925.1 of Aegithalos caudatus. Taxonomy (NCBI): domain Eukaryota; kingdom Metazoa; phylum Chordata; class Aves; order Passeriformes; family Aegithalidae; genus Aegithalos; species Aegithalos caudatus. Next base: position 1,003,128 of record WEIU01020675.1, on the reverse strand, counting down.
GTTGTTTGTTTTTTAATATCAAGAACCAAAATGGAGAAACATTCTTGCAGCTTCCACAAATACTGCACACTCTGTCCAGCTTGTAGCCTGCCACAGAAGGCATCTGTTAAAATTTCTTCTGTGAGGAAACACAAGAAAGTGAATCATTTTCCTCCCTGGGTTTTGGGTGGGCCATTAGAAGCAGATCAAAGCACACAGCAAGGTTTTTTGGGATGTGCTTCATCCAGAGCAAAGTCACTGCCCCAGTTCATGTCACTTTAGTACATGAGGAGTTTAAAAAAGCCTTGAACATGCCCTGGTGCATTTGCAAATACACAGCACCGGAGTTTTTACACAGCTCATTTAGAGACAGGACTGTGAGTAACTGCACACTTACACCAGCACTTCCAGAGGAGCAGCATTTCCAGAGGAGCAGCATTTCCAGAGGAGCAGCACTTGGCTGACTCTGGGGGAGAGATTCCAGGTAGTGCTTTCAAGCTGAGAAGTGCCTGTGCTGTCACTCAAACCTTAGTTCTGATTCAGCTCAGATCTCGCTGTTGTTACTGATTTTATTTTAGTTTGGGCCATTTGTTTATTGTTGACAATTTTTAATGATGCAGCACACACTATTTGGCTGGATAAATCTTCTTCCTAGTGATTACTGCCCTCTGAAATGGCTTATAGATTTTTCTGAGTAGACAAGGGTTTAATCGGTTTAATCAAGGAATAAATAGCAAGACTGTCTTCTGGGGTTTCACTTTATATCCCTCAATCTTTAATTAATAGTCAAGCAAAATCTGCAGTCCCTGAAGGAAATACAAAAAACATTTATGTTGCCTCAGGACACAGCTCCATGAGGTGACATGTGCTCTTGATCTTATTACAGCCAGTAAAATTAAGGTCACTGACATTTTCCAGGACCTGCCCAGCATCTCCTGGGGTACTATTAGGGGTTGTATGTTCCTTTTGAAATGTCTTGCAAGAGGGTACAGGCTTAAATGAACTTTAACAGAAAGGAAAAAGAAAAAATGAATGTTTCAGTTCAAATAATCCAGTGTTGACAAATGCAGTGCAAAAACCCTTCCCAAACTGCCTTTAGGATTCGTGTCTGGAAACTGTCATCCTTAGATGCTCTCAGGATTGATTGATGGATTGATAGATTATACTTGCATCAATGTCACTCACTTGTTTTATTTTGCTCTAATTGCTTACCCTCTAAATTAAAATGCTTTAGTTACAGCTCAGAATAAGTTATTCCTTGCAGATCTTCCTAGCATTTGCTCTTCAAAATAGCAAGAGTTTTCCAGTGCTTGACAGCACTTAGTACCTGCTTTCTAACCACTGGCCTTTCCAGAGGGGATTCCAGCCACGACAGACCTTGGCTGCCTCTGCAGTGTGTGCTGGCTCCAAGAGCTGAAGAAACAAAACATGAATACCAAGTTTAAATTCATAAGGGACAATAGCAAGGTGTTAAAAGCACTGGCTCTGGAAAGCTGAGAAATAGTCTAAATGCATTCCCAAAATGTGTGAGGTGCAGGACCAGCAGCTCCATGTACAATTATAGAGTGAGTTAGAAGGTGGCAGAGATGTGAGGGCAATAGAATTAACACAGTTCCAGCATTCTGACCATCCTGCCCTCCAAATCTTGCTGTATTGATCTAAACTGCACAGCCACGTGAGGGAGCCTGGCTGTACCTAAGGGCCAGCTATTGCCATGATCCCATGGACTGCCTCCAGGAGCAGCAACTCCCTGAACTCCTGTAGGTGCTCCATTGTGACCTGCTGTACTAGGGAAGGGTGATTCTCTCTCCCTGCCAGGATGTGAAGGGCTTCAAGATGCTGCTGCAAGCTGGGATGGCTCCACTTTTGTGCTATGTTTGATTGTATATCTCTAATTATACATTTCCAAACGTGCCCAAGAATTCTGATCATGGCTTAAGAGAGTTGCTGTAGAGAAGCATGAGAATAAGAGCTGAGAACCTTCTCTGAGGTGTGAAATTTGGGACAGTGGGTTTGAAAGGGAAAAAGGATCCTTGCAAAGCAAAGGGCTGTCCCAAGCACAAGGGGAACAAGAAGAGAAAGGCCTGGAGACAAAAGCCAAAGGCAGTAATTCCAGCAAATCTTGTCCCTGTGTGGAGTCCCCATGGACAGAGTGACACAGGGCCTGTGCTAGAGCAAGCAGGGAGGATGGCAGAGCCTCTGCATGAAGAATGAAGCTTCAGGATCTTCATTCAGGGGCATTGTGCTTTATTTTCCTGTAGTTATGGCCCTCATTAGCCTCCAAGCCAGCAGTGCCCCGTGGGTAAGGAGAGGATGAGGAGTTGGTGTTCCCAGTCCTCTGGCACACATTCCTTTCACAGCAACTCCAACCCTTCCCTCAGGGACATGCCTGCAAGTCTAAAAACTACCAAAGCACAGTGTGGAACATATTTTTGAGTAATGTAGAGCATGACCCCTTCAAACCCATTGCATCTACATCTAGCAGTGCTGTTTGCTGCATTTTTAAATGATGACTGCACTACCAACAGTGCAAGCACCAAAGGGGGAAGCTCTCAGGGTGTGCAGTGCCCCGGGCTCAGCTCATTGAGCACCAGTATTCTTCAGCTGAGCACTATTGCATGTAAAGGGCTAGTGGAGACTGGGAAATCAAAAAGCAAAGGCAGATTAAAAGTTTAGCAAAATTACTACTATGGATTACATGGATTTAGTTTATGGGCTGTGCTCATTAAGGAGGAAAACTTGGGGTTTGTGTTGTTTTACACGAGCAGAGTTTCACTTCCATCTTCCAAACTCATTTGGTTTGGTAGAGAAGAACAGGGCTCATCTGAGGCCAGAATTTGGCTTTTTAAGTTCAGATACAGCTAAATCCTTTTCAGCCTCTATTTACAGCAAGGGTCCCTATTCATTAGGAGAGTTTGACTGAGTAATTGCTTAAGGTGGGATCTCCTCTCCTGAACTGATCTCAAAACAGATGGGTCTTGCACAAGGTGGCTCCTATTAAAGCTCAGGATCCCTGGTGCAGTTGTAACATTGAGCCAGGTGTTGTGAATGTCATCCTGTGTCAAAAGGGGGAAAACCAACTTTCAAGAATGCTGCACGTCAGGTTTGTAGCTCAGCATCCTACAGTGTGACCCACAGCATTTGTGGTGCCTGCAAGATTTTGCAATTCCCTGTCAGGCTCCAGAGTTTGGCCCTGGCTGGAGGGCACAATTTAAGGTGAAAAAGATGTCTTGATAATTCTTAAAATTTAAAAAAAAAAAAAAAAAAGTTGCAGATATTTTTTTCCATTAGCCTTTCTCTGAATTTTTTGAGTTATTCTTTTCTTAAAAGATTGTCTGAGGTTGTAATTTTACAAGAAATAATTTTCCATGTGAAGAAGGAAGAGCCATAAGGAGAGTAATTATAATGGCATTTGAAATAATCTGCTACCATTTCTTTGCCAAAACATCCCTCTGTTCTCATGTTTTGTTTTCCCAAGCTCTGAAATTTGTCCTGCAGTTTGCTAATGTTAAAAAGACAGACTAATCTACTGACATATTTCCAGATCAAATGTTTCTGTTTTCTAGCAATAAATTTGGCTACCCTCCGATAGCAGTGATTTGTTTGAAAACCTAAAAATCTTTAAATGTTGCTAATTGCTCTGAAAATGTTAAATAATACTTTTGATCAGGAACATTTGCAAATGGAAAATGTTGTACATTTAAACTTTATAGTACTGGCTTTCCAAATATTCATTTAATATTCAAACCAGTTGTATCAATTAAATAAAACCTAGAGGTAGATTTGGACTCCCTCTCACTTTTTATTGCTGGCCCTAACACACAAATCAGAGAGGATGTATTTCTAATACAAGAATGTTCTCCAAACCAGTAAATCTGGGATTATCTCTTCAGACTGATTATGTCAAAGCTCTTTAGTCACAGCACTTTTGGAGAACTAAAAATAAATAGCAGCAGGGTTTATACATTTATTCTCTACCTAAATAATCTGCACGTATTGTGTGTGTCTGTCTACAATGTGAGACATGGTATCTGGACTTAATGTTTATTTATAAGAGTTCTTTTCCTAGGAAGGATTTTGGCAAAGGGTTTAAACCAAACTCTTAAGAGAATTGCCTGTGGGATCAAGTCTAGAACAAGTTGGAAAGATCTGGGTTCAAATCAGAAGCATTTTCAGCAGCAGCCTGACAACAGAGCAAAACTCAGCCCCATGTGTTTTGAAAATGAATGAAAACTGATTCTTTTCTTCCTTACCAGTGATGAAACAATCTTATGCCATCAAATACAGATAATTGTAACCCAGATTTCAGTGCCAGAGTTTTGCACTGAGAATTTTGTGCATTTAATTTGTGTGAGAGCAAACTGAAGTTCTTAGAGCAGTGGCAGGAAGGTTGGGCATGCTGTCATTTGCCTCCTGGCCCTGGAGTATGTAGGAGAAAAATCTTCTGAGGAAGAAACACTTTACAGAGAATTTTTTAGTTGGATACATCAAAGACCTGTGGATGCCTTTCCTTGTAACTCTTCTGTGCAGTTTCTCCCATTTCACAGGGTTGATTCTGCATGCTGAGGAGAAAATAGAGCCAAGGCTTCAGGTACACAGCAGGTCAGGGCATGCCACATGAGGAAGTCAAATGGGACAAAACACAAATTTTAAAATAATTTTCATCTTATTTAAATTCAGCAATGGATTGCTCAGAAATGATTTGATAAAAGTAGGCAATATAACCACTTAAAATAGTGCTGGAGGCAATAAATCTTGCATTGGCAGAGGTGGAATGGATGGAATCCTGTAATTCTGCAGGTATTGGAAGAAGTTCTGTGTTGTTATACCAATAAATCACATGCTGGGACTTCAATCTGGAGCACATCTCCAGTACTAAGCTTTATTGACTGAATATTTCAATTGGGGAAAAAAAGCATTTCCTGACATTATAGAAAACAGAAATATGCAGCAAAGATATTTCTCTGAGTATATTTACAAATGTAAATATATTCATAATATAAATATGGATGCATACATTTCCCAGTGTTGTGGAATAATGGGAACAACGTTCTTGGTTACACAGACTTTATTCACAAGTCTCTCATAAAACATTGTAAAACAACTCTTTTCATGTTTTTCATGTTGGCTGTCACCTGACTTCCTAAAGGTAAACACTGGAAATGTTGGGCAAATTGCTCTTATTCCTAGTAAAAAAAGTACATTTGCTTTCTTAGAATGAAATGATTACTGTCCTTGAGAGTGGCCATTGTTTGCTGCAGTGTCTTTTCTGTAGGAACATGTTTTTCATTTATCCTTTTATTTTAACTCCTGTGAAACTAATCCTACAACCCCAACAATGCACATTTTTGTAACAAAAGAAGGAGTGGAATCCATCCAGTCCTGCTCCTACCAAAAGAGCACTTCTGAATTGGTTTTACACATAACTGGAGCTTTGGGGTTTGATTTTTTTAGTTGTTGTTTTGTTTTGTTTTGTTCTTAATGTATGAGAACCAAGGGTATGGCCTTTATATTCCACTTTGTCTTTCCTGTGTGGTCATTGCTCAGTTGAAGTAGTGCCTGAATTGACAGGTTACCTGTCCAGAGCAGCTCCTGCTGGGATTTACATGAGGATCATATTTACCTCTTGGTGAACAGTATTGCCCTCATCACACCCAACTGATTCTGGGCTCAGTGCACTCAGCTGAAAGGTGGGAATAGGATGATCATGTTATGGGAACAGTGATCCCAAACCCATCACTCAGTGTAGTGGAACACTGACTCCAATTCCTACTTGAATATCTGTTTCCATAATCACTTATTCAAGAGAGTGTTCTCCCACAGAGAGAGGCAAAACCTGTTCTTACTTGAAAAGGTAAATCCAGAGTAGTTCCTTCAAATGTAATTAAACCAATGCTCCTGGAAAGTGAGTACAGACCTGGGCTTTAGGGACACTGTGTTAGGACATGTGAGAAGAGCTGTTTGTCCTTCATGGCATTTATTATACCTACAATATTTGTCAGCTTATTCTTTTAGTGAACTTATATTATAAAATTAATTTTTTGCACTGAGTTGACTATAAAAGCTGTGAATTTATTAGCAAGATTTTTTTTTCAGGTGAAAAGAAGCTATTTCCTTTCCCAAGAACACATTATTCCAGAAGGGAGAAGAGGCAGTGTGTTGCCCACACACAGTATGGCTCACATGCACACACCACTCACAAGGTGTGCAGTGTTCTCACCACAGACTCCAAACCTGTCTGTGTGTCTGTCCTTACTGAGCCCTGCTCAGGCTCTTTCTGTTCACACAGAAGCTTTCCAGAAACTGTAAAGGAGCTTGGCCTGCATGTCAAGTGTAGGGTTTAAACCATAAAAATCAACACTGATGCCCTTTCATTGTGCGTGTAAAGGCTGTGGGAGCATGTCCAGAATTTGGGCTAGAGGACATGTAAAAAACATAATTTTCTTATTTATTCTTTCTGCAAGAAGAGGAATTACATAATGATGCTAACATAGTAATCAGAAAGTTGTTTGGGTGCAAATGACCTTAAATACCTCCTCATTCCAGCCCCCTGCCATGGGTAGGGACACCTTCCACTATCCCAGGCTGATCCAAGCCCTGTCCAGCCTGGCCTTGGACACTTCCAGGGTTCATGTTCTAAAGAGCTGAGTGTGTTTCTATGACGTGATTCCACATTTGCTCAACTTCCCCCTGTAAGCAGTGAGATGGCTGTGTTAATACCCTGCTGTGTTGTCTGCAGCTCCAGTAATTAACAAGCAATGTCACCAGCCTGTGTCAGGAATCTCATACAAAAGCATTCTCCAGCCTACATGGGGAAATGGAAGCTCCAGTCCAGCTTCTGGCTGTCAGAAGACTCCACATTTTGTTTTTAAAAATCTTGTTGCAGTTAGCAAGAAAAACACAATTCTGTGTTTGAAGGTGTCCTAATGCTTGTGACAACTCCAGACTGTGCCTGGAATTCCTTGTTTAGGGATGGGTAAGGCTCTTTTGGTTGCTGATAGCATTTCTGGTTGTTTTTTAGCCACGTGACACAGACCACGTCCTGGATCCATCCCGTCACGAGCGCGCTGAGCTTGCTTTGCCCCGAGGAGGAGGAGGATGGCATCAGAGACCTGCCTGGGCCCAAGAGCTGAGGACAGCTGTGCACACAGACTAGTTTGTGTGGGTTTAGTCCCTTAGTGAGAAGATGCACAGGTTTTAATCTACCCATTTTCTAGTGTGATGTAGTAGTAGTACCTGGTGACATTTCTCCCCATCGAGCTGGAGGAAGTTGTGCTGGTTTTGAGATGGGTTTGTTGATGTGTGCTGCAAAGGATGCAGGTGCCACAGGAGTCCTCAATCAGCCCCACTTTGGTCTGACAGGGATCATTCTCACCTTAGGGCCCAATCCACTCTTTCCATGATTTCCCCACAGACCCATAATTTCCCTGACCTGAAGCTGAATTTTCCAGGTCGGCTGAAATTTTCACAGCTTTAAGCAACACAAGATTTAAGATGGGACCACTGGTGGTAGATTCCAGCTGATGGCTCACTGAGAGATGCAAAATGAGGTGGGGTTTTTGAACCAGTGCTAGTGAGAATAATGTAGATGACTTGACTGAAAATTCTGATTTATATAGGAGAAATCTGCAAATAAGTTTTGCTTCTAGAAATTTAGTGATTTGCTACACATATTGGAGCCCTGGTGACTTTTTAAACAAATACTTATTAAGATTGGTTGTTGAGCTTTAGTAAAATGTGTGACATGTGACAAATAAGTTGTCAAATAAAAAGAAAGTTTTCAGAGAGGACATCATACTCTGACAATATGAGGCAATATGAAAATTATTCTACTTTTGTACTCTGCTAAACTGATACAGACACACATCAAATACTTCAGTGGAAGCTGTGAAGTTTCAAGTACAATGAAACCTGTGAAACCACCTCCAGGATCAGCAGAAATCAGTCACCTCCTCAGAACTGGTCTTTTAAGTAGAACAAAATCATTTTGTACACATTGGTGATGTTTTAAAGAGGATAAAGAAAATGATGGGGGGGTGCTAGTGCAAGTTAATGAACAGGTTTCTGTGTGCCTCAATAGCACAGGATATTTTAATTCTCATTATTCACAGCACTGATGTCAGCTTTGTCAAATGTATGATTCTGTGCCACATTTTTCTGGAGGCTCTTTGTGTGTGTGTTGTGTATATAATGGTGGGTGTTACTAATGAATGAGACAGACCTGAACCTGCAGAAGCACGGATGGATATGCCAAAGGAAGTCTCAGTGTCTGCTTCAGTCCAGGAGGGAGGAGGTGATTGTGGCAGTGTGAGGAAGGCACAGGCTGCAATCACATTTTTTGAGCTCTGCCTTCAGCAGGTGTGGCATTGGAGTTAAGAAGCCTTGTCCTCTGAGGAATGAATATCAAAACCAGACTCCTGGCAGTTCTGGTGCCTCGACCACGCTCTGTGTCCTCAGCAGCGCAGAGCTGTGCCAGGTCAGCCTCACTGGAACGGTTGATCCTTTTTGAACCAAAATAATTCACATTTTTTTGAAATCCAAGTCAGGCCTCTGAATAGCAGCTCGGTAATCTCCTGTGCTTGGCCTGAGAGCTGGAGAGCACATCACCAAATGTTCCTCCTGAAGCTCACAAAAGAGACCTTTACAGGCTTTGCAGGAAGTAGATGTCAGGGTATATTGAATAAGCAAATAGGAAAAATGTGTTTTGTACATTTAACTAGGTCAGACCCAAATTATCTGTGAATCTACACAGGTGGTGTGGATTAGGAAAAAGAAGCTTGCTCAGCAGACCCACAGTAACTTACATTTCTGAGAAAACCTCTCCTAGCAATAACACATGAATGGTTTAGCCATATTTGCTCCAGTGGCTCCTGTGTGCTCCACAGCCTCCTTTGTGCTTCTGGAGAGTTCAGGCCAAGGGATAGAGTGTGTGCTTCAGTTTCAGGCTTAGGCACTCCAGAAGCATTTTTATTTAAATCCTTTTCTCAGAGTGGCACAGACCCATGACCCACAGAAGATGCGTGATGCTCTGAATTCCTTGTGGTGTTTGCTGTAGCTGTAGTGGTCATTTGGATGCTTTATGACAGCACTTTCTGTTCATACTTCAGTGATATCCAGCCTGCACACAGATTCCAGCTCCCCAGTTCTGCTCAGGAGAGGTTTGAGCCACCACTTCTCTCTTGCTGCCTGGATTCCTGCTGGTGGCTGTGTCAGCCAGCCGGGTGCTCCAAAGGGGAGCAGCTATTTAGGGATGGAGACTGTGGCTCAGGCAGGCTCTGCACGAGCAGGGGCTCCATGGAGAGCAGCTCAGAGCTGTCCTTCTGCAGGATCAGCTGCAGGGGGACAGCTCTGCACATGCTGCCTGCCCTTCCTAGGCGTGCAGCCTGCTGTGCACGGGCACAATCTGCCTGCTCCTCTCACTGCCACCTCCCACAGACCCCAGTGTGCCACAAACCTGCAGCCTCTTCCTCACTCTTATAAACTTGCCTAGAAATTAAAGATGTTAGAAATAGATCTCTGCATCTCTTCAGCTGCTCCAGTGAGTGTTTCCCTCCTCAGATAACCCACCAGCTCACATTCTGTGGAGTTGAGAATACATTTTCTTACCTACAATCTCCAAATGTTCCAATCTATTTTTGTACACTGGCATACTTGTTTCCTAGGTTATTTCTCTTAATCTCCCCTTGTCTCTTCCTTTCTGTGAAGCAGTTTTGTGAAAATTATTTTGCTTAAGCTGAACTGTGTATATTGAGAAAATGGTTCTAGCATAACTTGGAACAGAATTTGTAAAGAGCAGTTGTCAACATATGCAACACTGTAAACAGCAAATTTTCATTTTTATTCCTGAATTTTAAAAAATTAAGTGGGAAAGGTACTAAAGTGTATGTTATAGCCTTTAAATTAATAAAACTACACCTTTATATTGGAATGAATCTGTCCCACATAACATTCTCTGTGTCTTGAAATGCCTCTTGTTACAGGCTGCTTTAGGAATGATTTGGTTCATTTATTTAAGTCTCTTTCTAACATTCAGGAGGTGCCTGGTGCCACTGAGGTAAGGAAAGGAAAATCCTTTAAGAAAAATACTTGTGGTTGTGGAACAGGCTGGGCTGTGCAGGACTGATGTGGGCAAGGCTCTCCAGGAGCTCGAGAAATGCTGCTCTGGCTTGGCTTGTGAAATGTTTCATTTTCTGGGAACTGATGGGCTTCTAAACCCTCAGCACAGGACACAAAGGACTCCAAACTAAGCTCCAAAATTCGGTGGCCTTTTTTCAGGTGCTGCTCTGAGTGACTTTTGTGTGGCTCTATTTTCAGTCTGCAGCAAAACTTCCATCCTGCTCAGGAGCCCTTGTTCAGCTCTGTGCTCGTGGTCCTTGTGTGTCACCAACACTCCCCACCCCAAGGAGCTGCAGCCTGCAGGGAGGGAGCCCAGTCACACCAGTTCAGACTGGCACCTGTCAGCCCAGGCACTGGGGCCAGCTTTGCAGAGATGTTTAGCAGCTTAAACATGTTCGTGGAGTTAATGGGAATTAGGCACCTAACCTACTTAGATGCTGCTATAAATGCTGCTAGGCATGTTTAGGTACCTAAATACCTTAGTAAATCTTTCCCCTGGCTGCTTGCAGTGATAGTGTACCAAAAATCAAATACCAGTGACTAAAGCCTCACCTTTGTCCTCTGTAACCAGCTTTGCCTTTCCCTAGGGATTGTTTTCATGTAACACTAAAAATATCAGCCAGCTCACAGGTTGTACCATCCAGGCTATGGTCATATTTTCTGGTGGCTTAATCAATTAATAATCAATTAATTCATTGCTCATTCTAGATTTTTTCCACAAACAGTGGCTAAGGTTGGCATGGATTTAATAGGTTGGTATTACACTCATTTAAGGTATTTATTACAAGATAATAGTATTGAATTCTCTTCCTACAAAGATGAAATGAGTTTTGTATTGTTCATCAATAGAGCTGAAAAAAAAAATGGCATGGGCCAAAGATCTGTTAAAAATAGAGACTCAGGTTTCCCAATATGAAACTGGGAAGTTAAAATCTGATAACCAATGCTGATTCTGTCCCCGTGGTACAGTATCAGTCAAACCCAAACTAATTAAAACTATCATTTAAAGAGAGTGGATAAAAAAACCTTTATCCTGCCTGCTCCTAGGTATGTTTTGGGAGATTGGTTTGTCCCCTGCAAATTCTGGCCCTGAAGCCACAAGGCCATGTTTGATCTGATGTCCCTGATCAGAATCTCCATTTACAACTTCCAGGATTAGCTGAGTTAAGTATGTGCAGGGTTAACTGCTGTCTGAGGGTATTTCCTTGCCTGTATCTTGCAGCTCAGGAATTCTCAGCACACCAGCCAGGACAGTGATGTGTTGGGTGTTTACAACAGCGCTGGAGACTCCTGAGAATTTAGTCCAGCATTTTTCCAAAGCACACATTCAAGTGCAGCTACATGAACTTTATTATTCACTGAGGGCTCCAGCGAGGGAGGTTGCTGAAATTATCCCTCATCCTGATGAGGAAGAATCCAGTTTCTCCAGCCAGACACTATGGGGAATTTTGGTTTCATTGTTAGGCTTCTTGGGTAAAAGCAAACCATGAAAAATCGGTGGTTTTGGTGCTGTTGCAGATAAGTCACTGTTTCACCCTGACCCCCAAAAGCTACACTGATCAGAAATGTCTTGATTTTCTCTCAAGTACCCTGCCTGTCAGCTACCCACAGGCAGTATTTCCCTGTGGTCCAATTATTATTATCATCAAAAACTATCCTTGCTCTTATATGTGAAAAGAACTCATTATAACGTGATTGAAATGGAAAAAGAAATAAAATTATGTTTCTTGACTGAAATAGAAATATAACAATAACAGTACTTATATGGGAAAGAGAAAGGATCCTAGGAAAGCAAAACATTGGGGTTCCTGCTGATGTTTTCATTTTCACTCCAAAGGCTGGTAATGCATCCCTGTTCCTTTCCAACCCCACTATTCCTGAGAACAGCAGGAGCACAGGGTTCTCCAGGGATGGGGGAGATCTCAGGCCCTGGCTGAGCTGCACATTTTAATCTCCAGACCGAGCCACTGGGGACCCATGGTTAGGGACTGTAATTAGTCACTCTGGGGGTTACAGTGGTTGTAGCTTGGAGACAGATTCACAACTCTAATCATGGATATCACGAGACAAACAGTGTGTTTTATTGCTGGGACCCCTCTCACCCAGGGGTTCCAGTTTTCCAGGCTTGCCCAGCTGATTGGCCGGGTCCTGGCAGCGCCAGCTCCTTGGCCAGGGCTGTGTCTGCATTCCAGACTGGAGCTGAGTGCTGGGGGCCTGTTGGAGTTCAAACCTGTCCTGTCACTGCTCACCCAGGGACTTGTTCTGCTTCTCTAGAATGAGCCAGGCCAGCTGAACTGGGTTTGTGTTAGGGCTGGATTTATCTTGTCCAGATACAGACTGGCTGTGCTGTGACACCAAGCTAAAGACAACTGCTCCTCACTGATGGCATGGCATGAGCAGGAGCAGAGAGGCCCAGTAAGAACCTGCCTGGCACTCTCACACCATCTTACTCCTTCAATTAAATGCAGAACTGTTGTAAATAATAAAGATATTTATTAACAGGCCCTAACTGTTGAAGAATGGTTGTCTTGTTACTTGGCTAACTGAAAGATGCAACCAAAAGGAATCATTTTGGTATCAACTGAAAACGTGTAAATGTAATTAATCTCTCACTCCATTCTCTGCTCAGCTTTGGTAATACAGTCCAGTCCCTTGAGCCTAAACTCTCCAGGGATATTCTTAACCCATTCTGGCTGCAGATGCTGAAGCAGCACAGTCCTGCAGCTCTGCTGTTTCCAGTAACCACTTAGAGTCCTGCAGAGAATGATACAAAAGCCAAAAATGAAATCAATAGTAAATGTTCACTAACAGGAAAACTCCTGTGGCTGGCTGAGGATGACAGAAAAGTGTTTTACTGCTGTGCTCAAAGTTGGTACAAGACCCTGAAGTCTGTTTCAGACCAGGTTTGTTATTGTTGCTTGTCCCGATGTTTTGGATACACAATTTAACCCACTTACAGGAAACAGAAGGAAAAGGCCTTGGTAATTTCACCACATTCATAGAAATGTAGGTTCTCATTTATAAGAAAACTCAGTAGCCATCATGACTGAAGTTTTGAACAGCACCAGTGGCTGCTCCCAGGGGGCTGTTCTGGGTTAGGAACACTTGCCTGGAGCAGGGGAAATTAGCAATTCAGCTTCTGATGTGGCTGAGGGAAATTACAGCTCTCCAGGTAAGGAGAACGACTGAGTTCCTTTTTTTTTTTTTTTTTTTTTGCTATAGCCAGAAGGGAAAGACAAGCCCAGGGCTCTGGGGCTGGAATGAGGGCTGCTGGAATGAGGACAGGGGCACCCTGCCAGGGGCATCACCACCTCCCTGAGCTTGGGAGCTGGATCCTAGGGAGTGTTACCAGGAAATCTCTTCCTTGCTCTGAAAACCCTTAGCTCATTGTAGTGGAAAGCCCTCAATCCAAAAACCAGTGTGCTCTGCAAAGGCACCAACAAGCTGCAGCTGCAGGCAGGGAGGTGAACGAGCAGAGACCTGCACAGCAGGCTGTAATTCCTTGCCAAGGCCACGGCTCAGCCTCCTCCCTCTGTGCCCACTGCATCCAGAAATTGTTCTGGGATCCATCCATCCACAGCTCTCCCGCCCTACCCAGTTCTGATCGTGATGCCTCCCCTGGAGCAGAGCAGTGCCTGTCACTACCACGTTTGCAAGGGGAGGGCTGCAGCTCTGGTAGCTCTCAAGTGGGTAAATTGAGTTAGCAGTAATCCCAAATACCTGAGATACTGAAGCACAGCTCTGCCGTGGAGGCTGAGGGCTTTAAAAGCAGAGAGGCACAGGGACTTGGATGGATGTACGTGCCTTATGTCATGTGTTTCTGCCAGGGCTGGAGCCTAATTGGATTTCACAAATGTGACTTCTGTGCCCCTTGATCACAAAACCAAATTAAACCTCAGAAGTTTTGAATAAATCCATACCCGAAAGTTTGCCTTAAAAAAAAAAAAAAAATTTAAAAAAAAAAAAAAAAAGCCAAAAACCACCAAAAACCTCTCATTCCAGCTCCTCCTCTGCCTCGGCAGGGGAACAAAATGAAAACTTCAGAACTATTGCTTTAAAACAAATCAGAGAAGCAAAGCACAGCCAGCAGATCTGAATTCCTGGGTGCACTGAATAAAATCAGTCATGTGATAATGATGGGATTTTCTAGAACACCTTTTAGGCATGCAATTTCTGCATTAAATCTATTCAGATGCCCCTAGAACATCTGCTGCTTCTATAAAATGGGAGTAACAGCCACTTTTTACAGTGTACTGACAGCTACAGATAAAAGCCTGGTAATTGCTAGCAGGAACTGCTGCCTAACCAGAGATTTTCTTCAAAGTTAACCTGCCAAGATTTTTAAGACTATTGCACATGATAGCCCTGCACCAGTTCACACAATTTGGGGAGGTGGAGTAGGTGTTAGAATTGTAGGTAACAGTGGGATTCAAACAGATCCCAGCCTCCCTTGAAGGCAGATCAGACGCGGCTGATGCCTGGAGCCGCGGCAGCAGAGGGAACAGAGCAAATCCCCAGATTTGCTGTTAATGTAACCTAAAATCAGTGGGAGCTGCTTTAGCACGTGGGTGCCACGGGCTGCTCCGCTTCCCTTCAGGGAGACACTGGAACACCCGCTAAAACCCCGGGCAGCCCCGAAAGAGAGGAGCCATTTATAGGCACTGCCCGGGAAGATCCACAGCTCCGCAGCAGCACGGTCCTGGCTGCTTCTCATCTCCTCCCTCTCTGCCTATGTTTATTCATGAGTCAGGGTGCAGGGAAGATGAAAAGGCTGCTGGCAGACTTCTCCCCGGAGTTTCCACTTGAAATGGTACCACAATTCCAGGGAAGCCTCACTTGTGCTCCCAACAAGGTTGATCCTCATGGGAACGCTGTCATTCCTCTGCAGCTCTCAAGGCAGGCAAACGTTATCTTTATTGTCCATACACTGAGGCACAAAAATTCAGTAAACCTCATCTGCTTTGGTGAGATCCAGAGCTGGAGTGAGATTTTACTATTCTAGAAAAAACCCAATATTTGGATGGATTAGCCCAGTGCCAGGCTGTCTCTCTGGTCTTTACAGCAGCCACTTGAACGGCTGTAAAACAGCACCTAAAAACCAGAGACTGCTGGCACACAGGGCTCGAGCAGAGCAAGCTCTGCTACAGAAAACCCAGCTGAGATCTTTCTTTGTAAAAGGGAATAGCAGCTAGTGGAACCGAAAAAAGAAATCCATGCCTGAATGAAAGGAAAGTGACATTAGGGAGGACTTCTGAGCTCAGAATAGCTCCTGCCATGCTCTGTAACAGCCTCACTCCATGAGCCAGGAAGAGGCTGCCAGGGTGCTCAATTCTTGTAGGCAGTGCTCTGCCTGGAGCACCTGCAACAAAAATCAGCCTCATTTTTGTAATTTTGAGGGGAAGTGTTAAAAATATTAAAAAGAAATCGCATCTCCTGTTAACTATTATAAAGCTGGAAAGCCTTTGTAGAGATTACTCAAGAGCAACAAATCTTAGCATAACAAAGCCTTTGACTGACTTCCAAAGGACCTCAGTGCAGCTCTTCAGTAAACAGTCTCACCTACTCCCAACACAGAGAAATCAAGGTGTTTTCTTGCAGGACAGCATCTCACAGTGTCCCTGTCCCAGGATGGACCCTCACCAGCCACATTCATCACTTGCTCCAAGGGGCTGAGGGTGGCTCAGCTCTCAACCACCACCAGCACCTGTCAGGATCAACCCCCCCAAATCCAACTGGGATCTAAGCAGTTCTGTTTCCCTATGGGGAGCAATGGTAAGAGGGATTGTGCAGAATCTGCATAATTGAGGTCGATGCTGATGCTGTTACTCAGCAAACCCTGCTGAGCAGCCTCTGAGCAGCTCAGTGAAGGGGCTTGAGCGGTGGAGGATCTTCATCCAAAAAGGATGTTACTGTGAGGTTCAGAGAAATCTAATGTACTGCTGTAAGACTTCTTACTGGAAACAAGGACCTGGCTGCTGCGTACAAGAGGTTTGCAACCTGTCAAAATCATAACAGACCTTGTTACCCTTATATATCTAAGAAATCACACAGTTAACTCTGGCAAATACTCACCTGGCATACAGGTGTTACCCTCTTAAGATCCCCCTACCTGATCCTGCAGGAAAGAGGGACAGAGAGAGAGAGAGACAACACTGGTGAAAACTCAGTGACTTGTCCAAGGTCATGCAGCAAGTGATGGCAGAGGCTGGAGAGCTGAGGTCACCAGCCTGGTGCTTTTGCACTAGCCTGCACTGAACAAAGCATCAGAGAAATGTTCCAAAAATCTTGTCTAAAAGTCTGCAGCAGCTGATGTCTTGTTTCTGTTGCATGGAAGCCTCTTAGCCATGGAGGCATTGCTGTGCCCCATGGCTCCAGCATAAAGAGGAAGGAGTTCCCCAAGGAGAAAAACAATCCCTGAGTTGTACAAGCACAAATGCAGAGTATTGTGAGGGGCTGATTGTGCTGAATGGAGCCAGCGGATGGGACTCTGTATCCATGGCAGCTGAGGAGGTGACTCATGGCACCACTATAAATACAAACTTGCCTGCAAAGAGCACACTCGAGTAAAATCTGCATTTATACTCCGTTTGCTCAACAAGCTTGAGACTCCAGTTCTCCTGATGTTCCCAGTGCATCCCTCAGGATGAGACCCTGGTGTGCTACAGGAGAGAACCCACAGTCCCCCTGCTCTGCCTGCCCTTGTCCCAGCTGGTAGCATTCAGGGACATTGCACCCTGGCAGCAGCAGCGCATCCCGGGCTGAGGGAGGGATCATGCCATGCCATGAGGACACCAAATCAGGGAGGGAACATGGCTGGGTACAACTACAAGAGCTCAGCTTACAGTAATTCAAAATGTTTGCTTCACTCAGGAACAAGCCCCTGGCACGGGCAGTGCCATTGGTCACTAAGAACAGAGTGATGGCTCAGGAGGTACAAATGGTATAGCCATCAAACAGCTGCACAGCACCTCATCTGGATCTCTCCTGGGAAGGAAGAGCACTAGAATATCTGAAAGTTCCTAGAAGGAATCACAGCCCTCATAAAGACATCAGGCAGAGCTCTGCTGGCAGATTGGAATTCACATCAGCCAATAGTTTGGGATGTTTGCACCTGCAGAGGAAACTGCAACTCGTCTGCCTAGGAGAAAAGGGGGAAAGGCAGCCTCTCCAAAGTGAGAGAAATGCCCTTTGCTTCGGAGCTGGGGTGCTCAGTGCCCCTGGGGGTAATGCAAAGCCTGTGTGGGTTTCAGACCACGCTGCTGCCCCAGCCAAGGGAACGAGGGTGGAGACGCCCTCCGCTGCTCCTGCGGCCTCCGTGTGACGGGTGAGTGAATCCCAGAGGAAGGAGCTGGGTTCAGAGCTGCTCTGCAGCCAGAGCTCCTTAAGAGATAGAAATGGGACTAGAAAAAATATTATACCAAATTCTTCATGATTTTTAGGAGGCACAAATAGCTCTCTCATTACAAGAACCTTCCTCTCTGCACGTTATTTAAACATCCCCTGGCTCGGCGGAAGGTGGGAAAAGAAGTCAGAAAGTTGATTTGATTCAACACTGAAAAACGCTTTGAAAAAGAAAATCATAATAGACAAGCACTTCCTCTCCATTCAGGGTCACAAACCAGATGAAATCTCACTGCTCTGGTAATTTTTTGCAGGTGTTATTGTATGTCTTGAGATGCCAATAAAATGGAAAGATAATCAAATTGGAATCCCATTAGCATGTACCTTTTGTAAGATTAGCAATTTCACAGTATATTAATTTTTCCCTAGATTAGTTTAAATGTGTAACAGCACTTGATTTAACAGAGCTGCATGGGCAGACAGTATTTCAACACTGTGAACATCTGTTCTGAGTTACCAAAATTCCAGCTCAAAAACAAATATTTCCCCTACAAATCAACCCAAACATTATTCTGAGTGTTGTAACAGATGCAAAATGATTCTGGCTCCCTCTGCCCTGTGGTTTGGCTCTTTCCTTAAACTTGATGTGAATATATTTATTTAAACACTTCAAGAAATACACATCTGAAATGGCCATTTAAGCTTCCTTGGAGTGTGTCTGATGCTGGTTCAACGTTTATGGTCAGTTGACAGCCTGCCTCATTAACTACAGATTCTATTAATTAATGTAAGCTCTGGTTACAGCTTTGCAGATAAACCTGTTCTGAAGCAGCACTTAAAGTCCCACTCAAGTGTTCTGAACACTTTAGCCCAACAGCACAGAACTGATGAGCCTGAGTTTGTGAGAGGGGCAGAGTTTATTTTGGGGTTTATGTTCATTCTGTTCTGGCCTGTTTCAGCGGGCTCTTTGCCCCCATTGTTACTGCTGCTGGTCATCTTTCATGAGCTAAATGAATCAGAAGAGGTATTGATTTATCTGGCATGAAGAAATGGGATTTGTTTACTAAACATGAAATTTGGAAAGAGGTTTTGCAAGAGGGTTCTCAGTGAATGGTCTGAGTATGTGAATAAAAATGTTTACTTAGGCAGAAACAGCAATTCCATACTTTGAGGTGTTTAATTGCATTAAGCTTCATATGAGCAACTGGGATTCAATTTTTTTTTTAATAGTTTATATGTAACAGCTCAGCTAGACAAAGAGAGAACTGAATTGTGGTACCATAAATAACTCTTGTACCATAATAAACTCCTGTACAGAGAAAAAGCCTTTTGGTTCATCCCTCCCTGCACAAAATACCCTTTGGGGGCAGAAACAAGGCCGTGCTTTGAGGATGACATTTTGGAGTTGTTAATAATTTTCTGTCTTAAATGCTTGGAGAAAAACAGTGTGTGTGGACTAAATATAACCCTGCCTTTAGTGCTGGTTGGGAAATGGGAGTCCCAGGCCAGTTCTATTCCACAAACAATGGGAACATGTGGGCCACAGGGAGACAGGAGGATGGCAAAGGGAGCACTGCAGGACCCAGGAGTCTGTGTCAGTCACTGCAAACCACACAGGGGCTTCAGCCACAAGAATGTGCATTATTCCCCTGCAGGAATGCCATAGGTGTTATGAAGTTGAGGGCCACATTTTCCAAAGGCAATTTGTTAATAAGGCGTAACAGTGGAAGGGAGCTACAGATGTGTAAACCTGCATAAAAATGTGCATTTTGTTCAACGTTTCTATTTGTAAAAAAATCAGAACCCATTCTATATGCAGTAGGCTACTTCCTTCTATCACATTATACATTAGCTTTATATATTGTTAATTAGACCTAATTTAGGCCTCAAAAAATCTCATTAAAATTCTGATTAGTGCTGTTGGCAAGCAGCCATCTAAAAAGCCTCTATTTCTTTCTTTGATAAGTTTGAAGCCGCTATAACAAACAGTAAAAATAAGATCACAGCCTTCTTTCTCATGCCAATCAACATAATGTATTCTCCAGGTCAAAGTCATTTAAGGGAAAACATAGGAGGAGGACATCTTTATTTCCCTGCATGGATGCTGTCAGGTGGCTATAGAAAATTATATGTTTATGTCCCCTGGCAGTTAAAAAAACCAACCAAACAAAAAACCCCAAACCTAAGAAACTTGTTATAAAAATGCCAGTTATAAGCCTTCAAAACCAACTTACTCTGAAAGCCAGTTAAATAAAGGGGGGTTTTTTAAGGCTTTAAAAATTAATGGGAATAAAAATATTACAAAGCTGGTTTAATATTAAACTATTTCTGTCTGATGTTTTCTGCATAACTTTCTGCCTGATGCTTTCCATACAGCTTGTAGTCTAAATTCCTGGCCAGGAAAACATACAGACAAGAATATCTTTAGCCCAAATACAGCCAATTATGCACCCACATTGCTGCAGATAAGAGCAGATAACTTTAAAAGAAATCATGGCATTAAAAAAAAAAAAAAAAAAAAAAANAAAAAAAAAAAAAGCAGAATAAAGCAACAAACAATAGCAGGGCTGCTCTGCTTCCTCGTGCCTGTGTATGTTGAGGGGTTG
The DNA here is from genome assembly GCA_013389925.1 of Aegithalos caudatus. NCBI lineage: Eukaryota > Metazoa > Chordata > Aves > Passeriformes > Aegithalidae > Aegithalos > Aegithalos caudatus. Next base: position 983,086 of record WEIU01020675.1, on the reverse strand, counting down.
TTATGATACAGCTGCCAGCTATCACTGTATTCATCTCAATTAACTTCAACATTTCACTTTAATGCAGAAAAACTTTACAAAGCTGAGCGCTGCTTGAAATGGCAAACACGAGGTGTGTCTCTCAGTGTCCTTTGTGCACATCTGCCCTCGCAGCAGACACGAGCAGTGAGCCTGGGCTTGCAGAGGAGCCACCAGGGCTCTGTAGAGCTGCTGACTCCAGCAGAGGAGAGGCAGGAGGGCCCTGATCTGTCCCTGTCCCTCAGGGCACAGTCCCCAGTGTGCAGCTGCTCCATCCTGCATCACCCTGGACACTGGTAAGACAAAGACAACATATGCTTATTGGAAAATACCACCTTTTCCTCCTGATAAATACCCAGACATGCCACTGAAATCCAGCTTTGGGATGCTCTCCATCAGTAAAGCTGATTCTGGGTTAGAATATACATTTTTTAAAAGTCCAACTTCCTAATATTCTGTTTTTCCAAGCCCTTTTAAACTGTAATCTTTAGAGGTAGAATCAGACTTTCTGTATCAAATAAAGTAGGGAGATAAACACACACAGAATCCACGGTGCATTTGCCTCTTAAGACAGTGTTCAGTCTGTGTTGCATTGATATTTGCATAAGTAGGTTTCCAAAAACCTGGGAAGCCTGGTAGGCTGATATTTAACATATTCTGATATGATATGGCAACTAGTTACCAGCTGAAATTCCTAATAAGAGATTTAAATAGAATAAAATGGGCCATAAGAGAGGTGGTAATTTAGCAGAATGCCCTGGCTGGGGGTACCTGGGTACCCAGGAAGGGCACTGTGGGCTGGCAGCAGTGTCAGGAATCTGCTCAGGTACTGCATGGAACTGAGAGGGGGGAGTGCATTAAAAAAGAGGGGGAAAAGAACACCCCCAGTCTCATCAACAAGATTTACTGAATCTAAACCTGCAGGACAAACTGCATACAGTTAATAATGTGCACTTCTGCACTACTTGCTGCTGTTACAATAATTCTTTCTTAAGAAGACGTAGCATGACTTTAATGCCTTTACGTTTGGAAGCCTGATTTTTGTCTGTAGGAATTTTCCCAGTCTTCCACAGAAGGTCAGGCTTTCCTGCCAAAGATAAACGTTTATCACATTTCTGGGTTCTTAATAATTTAAACCCATATGATTAAGAACTGGTCTGTGCTTTCTGCATTTTGTTTTTTCTAGAGGGCAACCTGGGAGCAAGGTGGATGTCACAGAACTAATCACAGAAAGAAATCCCAAGCTTAGGGCAGCCTAGCAAGCCTGAAGCCCAGGGCAGCAATCACTTTAGTGATTTTGAGAGAGCTCGTTGGAGAGCACGGGTTTGCAGTATCAAGCTGTACAGATCCCCAGCTGATAAGCCTATGCATGTGGAATTCTTCAGGCGAAATTCTGCCTGACCTTCCCCAGCACCGTGCCTCCGGCAAGCTCTCTGAAAGCAGCCATTTGAAGTCAGAGAAATCTGGGTCATTGACTTCAATAGAAACTCTGATTAAGAAGGGGATGATGCTCAGCTCCTGCACCTTTCACTCCTCCCTTCTGCTGCAGCTCTGCCTGGGGATGGGCTGTTTTATTCTGTGCTCGTGGGTGCTCTTCTGTCTCCAGTAAAACCAATGCCAAATTTCAAAATCAAACAGCCTGAACATGTAAGAACAGCTATTTCTAAACTGTCTTTTTGCAGCACGCAAGCCAAGAGTGAAAAAGGAAGAGGAATGGAGTGCAGAGGAATAAACGGAAGGATCAAGTTGTTTTTCCCATTGGCACCAGCTGGGAGTTGTCCTTATTCAGGGGAAGGTCTGACTGTAAAACGGGCCAGCTACTCCCTTATCTCTCGTCTCAATCCACTTCTGTCATCTGGCTGCTTACACCTACTGGGTCTAAATAATTCGCCAAAGCACCAAAGGCACGAGGTGCCTGGAATGGCCTTGAGAGTCTGGTTAATGCTTTACAGGGGGAAGGTTGCTTTAAAAAGCAGAGCAGAGAATTTTTTCCAAAACTGTAGTCATCACTGAGAGCCACACTTACTGAGTTCAAACCAGGTCAGCTGCCCAGGCAAGAACATGTATTTGATCTACCCTGTCATGGTAAAGGCTGCCTGTAAACTTTGGCAGAGAAAATTATTAATCTTTCAACTCACGGCATATAAGCAATGACTAGTAATACCTATTTTTCTGAGAACTGGAATGCCTTTTGGAACCAACCCAGATTACTTAGAAGTTCCTCTGCCATCACCCAAAAGCAGTTCCAAACCTGTCTCTCCCACATTCAATTAAACTTTAAAAAAAAAAAAATTAAAAAATAAGGGGGGGGGAAAGGCAGGGGCAGCTCATGGTTCATTCAACAGGCATTTTTCATCTTGTGAGGAGCCCCAGCCGCTCACTCAGCTGCACCCCACCGGGACAATAAACATCCATTTCTCAGTGATTCAGTGCTGTGGGTAGCAGCTTTCACTTGCAAAGCCAAGTGAGGGCTGTGGCCAGAACCTCTGTGGAGGGGAGGGAGGTGGGGGGCAGGCATTGCTCCTCGGTGTCTCTCGACCTTCTCTTCAAAAGCTGCTGCTTTTTTCAGTTGGGTGTGGGTATCTGAGCGTTCTTATGTGGCTTTTCATGGCCCTCTGCATTCTGCGTCACATAGCTGGAAATGCACTGCCCTGTGAGGCCAGCCTGGGAACTTGCACTGCTTTGGGACAAATCAGAACCAAAACAAAGGCTGAATCATGAGCCTCTTCCAATTATCTCCTGTTTAGTTTTCTGGGCTTTTGGGGATGGGTTTGAGGGGGGT
>WEIU01020675.1:948694-974826 GCA_013389925.1 Aegithalos caudatus | reverse complement strand
AGCCCCCACAGCAAACCACCGCTCCCGGCCCCGCGCCCCCCCCCGGTTCAACGGGAGAAAGTTGCGGCTTCCCCGGGAAGCGGAGGCAGCTCGGGAATACCCGCACCGCGTATGGCGAACGGATCGAGCGCGCACGGAGAGCAGAAACTCAGGGAAGGTCTCGCAGTTCCTGTCTCCTCGTCTTTCCGAGTTCCACTGCCAAGCGACTCGCAGGATTTCACCGGGGCTGGTGTACGAGGTTAAAAATAAAATGCTGCGAAGGCTTGGTAGCTGACAGGAAGCTTTATGAGTTTAGATTCTTGCAAATCTTGCAGAGAAATCAGGCGTTTCCCTTATAAAACGTGTATTGAAATCACTGGGGGCTGCAGAAATGAGGAAGCCNAAAATGAGGAAACCTCAGTTTAATTTTTTTTTTTTTTTTTTTTTGCTTCTACCTTTGAATATTTTGTTGTCTCTTTGCACATCAAAGCCGTGTTCTCTCAGCCTTTGCCACTGTATGTTAGTAACATTTAGAAGTGCAGAACTTGAGGACTGTGCTTGTGCAAGGACTACCAAGATCGGGACCTTAGTTTAGAAGAATGACAGGATCCCAGGGATTTCAGGCTAAGACTGTTTTTTTTCAACAGAATATATCAATAACTTCCAGTTAGCTGGAATACTTCAATGTTTACTTTTAAACCTCTTGAGTACTTTTTGAAGCTGACATTTAACACTGTGCCTGGGGTGGAATCTTTAAGTAAAAACAAAGGGCAATGTCAAAAATGTGGTTGGTTCCCACAAAGGTGCTCAGTGACATGACCCCTCAGTTCTCTTCCAAGAGTGAAAGGAGTTGGTTTTTTTTTGAAGAGAGTATTTCTTCCTTACACCTGACAGTACAGCAGAAATAATGGAAATAGTAGTAGCTAATGTTTTATTTACTGAGTTCTTATATGTTTATTATGTCTTTTTGTTTAAGCATTCGGTAAAGAAAAAGACAAAGAGAAGAAGTTAGATGATGACAGCACCGGTACCACAGTCCCTCAGTCAGCTTTCTTGGGTCCAACATTATGGGACAAGACACTGCCATATGATGGAGACACTTTCCAGTTGGAATACATGGACCTGGAAGAATTCCTCTCAGAAAATGGCATTCCACCCAGCCCAAACCAGCACGAGCCTAGCCCACACCAGTCAGGTCTCCAGCAAGCTACCTCAGCATCACCTTCTGTCATGGACCTCAGCAGCAGGGCTTCTACTTCAGTCCATCCAGGCATGGTGTCGCAGAACTGCATGCAGAGCCCGGTCAGACCAGGTAAATCAGCCCTTAGAACTTCCCTGTGGAATTTGGCATGAACCCTTTCTCCCCACTGTAAATCACTGCTTCTCCCTGTGCATCTGACAGGCAGCTTTGAGCCCAGAAGATTCCCGTCACTCACACTCCAGCAAATAAAAACAATAGCTCCAGTTATCGCTAAGCTGCTCCAGCAGGATTTTTGTTAAATGATTGAAGTAAAGCTCTGGGAATTCCAAGGAAACTTGGCTATCTTAGTTGGTATTTTAGCTGTTAGCAAGTTAAAAAGACCACAGACAGGATGGCATAGGTTTCACAGTGTTAAACAAGCAGGAAAAAGGACTGTGAAAGAGAATATTCCTTCAGCCAATATTTGATGTGAGAACACAAGGAGTGGGCAGTTATTCCGGAGTTAAAGGTTAATGCTTCTTACTTGAAATTTTGGCCATAATCTTACTCTCTACTGAGCAAAGTAAAATTTGCCACAGGAACTGAGTTTTGGAACAACATTATAGTCTTGCTTAAGTTGGCATAAACTGAGTGTAACTCTGACCTGAGTTCATAACTTACATCTGTAGTCACCTTAAGCTTAAGAAAACACCGTGGAGTCCAAGGCCTGGTTGTAATGCACAATTCCAGCCCATCTGATGTCAGTGGAAGTCTTTTATTATTTTATTAGCACTTGAGATCATCCCTTTAGAGAGACCAGTCCCCATCTGGAGTAACTGCTTTGGCTTGACACCAGCATGGCTGAGATCATGGACAGTGGAAGAGTGTCAACATTGAAGTTTGGGAAACATGGAGCTTTGCCTTTTTCCTTAAAAAAAAAAAAAAAAAAAAGANNNAAAAAAAAAAAAAAAAAGAAAGTACAGTGTGACTTACTGTGCCCTTCTGCTCACACGAGGTGTGCTAGAGCAAAGTGTGCTCTTGGCAGCAGGAAACCGCTCCTCTCCCTTCTGCTTGATCACTTGCCATGCTCAGCGTGCGAAGTCATTGTCAGAACCATCTGATAAGGAGGCAAAATAAATAAATAGAGAGGCAAAAGTTGTGGAGCAGCCTGAAATAGAAGTGTCCTACTAGTCTGCAATGTTCCTGTCTTGTTAAAAAGAAAGAAAATATCCCCCAAAGCTCCCCAAAGCTGTCAACAGACTCCTTGGCCCCCCATCAGAAGTGTGTGTTCAGTCATGGATTTCATTTACTTACTTTTACTTTGTGTGGATTTGACTTTGCTTTGTGTTTCAGTTTCAAGGCTTTTCATGGTTAACTAATAACTTATAAGAGTGTCCAAAGTTAAAATATATTTGGAGTAGGCAAGAGCAGAACGTGAAACCCGTTGCTTTTTCTGAACTAGCTTTAAAAATAGTGCATATGTGCTACACCGTTTTCTGTCACTTGTGCACACAAAATTAAAAGCAGATAATCTGTCCTGATTCTCTTTTTTTTTTTTTTTTTCAGAGGAGCCTGGTAGTGAGCCAGGCTTTTAATGATCACCTGTCAGAATTTATTTGTAATCAGCTATCTGTGTGACTTTTCAACTCATTGATTTTTTTTTTCAGTTTTTCCTGAGCCCTTTGCAGCTCAGGGTTACAAACTTATCTCACTGTGCACTTTTTTACTGTTGTAAAGGACGTTATGCCTCTCAGGGTAGGATAAAACATCTAAATTTGAAGGTAATTTTCCCATCTTGCCTTAATAAGAATAGATTTTTTTAAGTGTGTTTTTTGTTTGGTTGGTTTTTTAAAGGGTGCTCATTTCACTTCTTAAATAGTATTTTCTTGTCCCCTGTTAGAGATAGGAAGTTTGACTTAATTAACAGTAGTCTGGTTTATCATCAGGTTGTTGAAATGTTTACATGCTGTCATGTGAAAATCTTACTTTGACAATCACTGCTGAAGAGAAGACCATCTCATAGTTTGGCATTTGAGCAAGTTTGAAAATATAACAGCATTTTTTTTTAAATTTAGTAAAAGTAAAAATGAGCATTTTAGAGTTATCATAAAAGGGCCAAGGCAAATGTGCTGCTTTGAAATAGGGAGGTAAATGTTAAAATCATTGTAATGGAGCCTGTTGGTTAATGTATCTTAAGATATTTTAAATAGATTTTTTTTAAATGGTCACATAAAGAAAGGTTTTTAGTTGGTGTGAGCTATCATTCCAGTATGCACAGTGCTGTGATTTGTGTTACCTTAATAAAGCAAAGAACAAGTAGCAGGAGTATACAATTTCAGTACAGATTAATTCCATGTGATCTTATGACTTTCAGGAAAACTGAATGTTTTAGGTGATAGTAATTCTAAAAATATTTCAGTGGTGTGTTTTCTGAATTTTCCCTTGCCATGGGAGCCTGTTTGAGCGTGTGGGGCCAGAGGAAGGGTCCAATCCTGTGATGCTCCTGTCCCTCTTTAAAGGTTACATTTTTATTAAGGTTTTATTAACGTTAATAAATGTTCTATTACACCTGCTCTGGAGGTGTAGCACAGGGGTCACAGGACTGTGCAGGTCACAGCTGCCAGCCTGGCTGTGCCCTGTCTGGGGGGACGTTCCCCCTGCCCTTGCAGCCCCAGAGAGCAGCAGGAGGAGATTGAATTCTGTGCACGTGTTCCAGCACGAGCCTCTTCTGTCTGTAGGAGTGAGTGGTGTTGCCCAAATGTGTTTTGTACCATGCTGGAGGAGATCAGGAGATCTGCACTGGCATTCCCTGAGTGTCTCAGGCTCAGCAGAGCTGTGCTGACCCCGACTGTGGATGTGACATTACCAAAATCCTCACTGACTTTTTTTCTCCTCCTAAAAAATGTAATGGCAACAAAAAAGGATCTGTAGGAATACAACTTAATTCTGTATTTCCAGCTCAGATTGCCTGGTCAATGGATAGATGTTTAGGTTCACCAGTTTATCGTTTGCAAAGAACAAAGCAAGCCTAGTGCCCATACATTTCTGTTCAGGGAATGTAGTCAGAGAAATTTCTGGCTTTGTTTTGATGTGGGACACAGGGTAATGACTTGCAAGAGTGAAACCATGTATTTGTCTTTCACAGTGCTGATTTTGTTAATAAAAAAATAGTATTTTGATAGATTTTAGCAATGCAGTACAACATCATGTGTAGATGCATTTAAAACTTTAGTCTTGTTATTGGATATTGGTAGGTTGGTTGAAATCTGTGGTCTCCTCAGAAAAAGGTTTTCAGATTTTTATGAAGCTTTTAAAGTAACCCATTACTGCAAACACACTTTTGTGGTTCTTCATCTGTTGATTACTTCATGTAGTCTTTTGGTGGAAGGTAAATCTCCATTTAAATGCAGAGTCCTTAAGGAAATTTGGAGTAATTTGTAGCTGTTTCTATGTAAAGGGAGGGTGTAGATTTTGCTTTTTACCTGGCTCTTTTCCCCGTATAGCCCTGATGGAGGTGGTTGGGACAGGTACTGTAAAGGGTTTGAGAGGTGTGGATTAGAGAAGCATCAGCTGGATCTGGCAGAGAATCATAACTAGAAGGTTTTTGGGATTTAGTGGTTTAGATCTGAATTTTCTGTTGGCCACCAAAGCCTTGGATGTGGGGCTGTGTCACAGGGGTGCTGCTGGCACAGTGATAACCAGGTGCTGTTTGTGCCTTGCTCCAAAGGAGGACAGGGCTGTTGGGGGCTCTGACAGAGCTCCCTTCTTCGTGTTCTCTGATGGTTTTCTGTCTTTTCACCCTGCATGGCTGGGTGCCTTAGCCTACTTGCAAAGATTATTTCAGGAAAGAAAAAAAAGACAACAAAAAAAGCTTTCTAATCCACTGCAGAAATATACCTATGTGCAATATCTGCAAGTCTTCTCTTAAAAAAAAAAGTAAAATTAGAGGCACATTAATCAAAAAGCTGAGAATTGTTACCATGTGAAGTGCACTTAGACCTCCCACCCCCCCAAGATTTTTATGAAATGCTGTGGTTTATTTGATCAGCCCAGATACTCTGTGTAGAGCGCAGTATCCATTACCATTACCTTCCTGCACAGGCACTGAGCTGCAGTGACTGACAGCAGGCACCCCTGGGTGGGTTTCAGTGCTTTTTGGAGCTGGTGTTTGTGCCGGGCCCGGCTGGGAGAGGCTCGTTCTTGCTCCATGCAGCTCATCCCGGGATGAGGGTGGTACCGGGGCAGCCCCCAAAGGGCGTGTGAGCAGCACTCCCTGTATTGCAGCCTTCCTTCCCCTGCATTTCTTAACGTGACCTCCTCCTCCTCCAGCACAGCTTGGCAGAGCCGAGGGCAGCATTCCCAGCTGCCAGCCTGCGCGTGGAATCCTCTCCTAAGCTTTAATCATTGTTTACCAGCCGTCCCCGGCTGTTGCAGGAACCCCTTCCCTCTCTCTCCGCGGGGATTTCCTGACCTTTGGCCTCCCACGTGAGGCCGGGAATGACCGGCTCCGGCGGGGCCGCGCTGCCGGGAGCTGCCCTTCACATTGCTCCTCACGTGAGGCGGTGTGTGCCTGCGGCTCCATGTGCTCCGGGCACGNCGCCCACCCGGGACAGCTGCGCCCTGCGCTGCCGCCGAAGCGAAATCCGTGGGCAAGCCTCGCAAAAACTGCTTTCTCCATCAAAGCTAGATGCGAAATATATTCAGGCAAATATTAAAAATAGCCCGTCACATGGTAACGGGGAGGTGTGGGGGGGGAAAAAGTGCTGAACACACAGGCTTGTTTAATGCTGGAAGCAAGAACACTGTGTCTCCTTCGAGAGAGCTAATTTTAATATTCGCAGTTAAATGTTGATTATTGGTTAAATAATTGCTTGACTGTGTGAAAGAAGTTGAAGTTTGTTGGGAGTTCAAACAGTAAACAGCGTGAAATCATCTTGGGTGTTAGGCTGTGCGGGGAGAGCTCCCTGTGCGAGGAAGGGCCGTGCAGATTTAGGGAGAGAGCACTGGGAAAACCTAGGGTTTGGGCTTTTTCTTTTTGTCCCCTTAAAGATAGTTCAAGGATGTCTTGAGTGTCAAGCTTGTTACAACTACTTAGAAAAGTACAATGTATGTTTCAGAGCTTTGCTTTCCATCTCAACATGCATTGCCAGTGATTGAATGGTTCTCAGTGAAGTGATTTGATTTTTTTTTAAGGAGCAAGTACACCCTGAAGTCTCTCATAAAACAATATATTATTGTGAAGGGAGAAGACCTCATCAGGAGATGTATACAAAGACACTGCTATTATCTGATTAGACGAAGCTACTAGGAAACACATTAAATTGTTCAATCTCTACATATTTTTGTGACAGCAAATTGGCAATTGTGGAAGCTGCAGTGGCCAGATTCTGCCAATTAATCTCAGCAATAAGTACTTTGCTCCTCATGTGGTCTCCCTGATTTCTGTATTGCTCAGCAGGTAGGCAGCTTGTTGACTGCTCCCTGTCACCTCCCTGGTGGAGCAGCAAAATGTCACCATTCACTCTCTTGTCATTCATCTTTCTGGATTATTTTTTTTTTTTTTATTAAGGGGGTAACAGCTCTCAGTGGTCAGTGGAGTTTTTACAGGATGAAAGGGCTTAGTCACCATCAATAAAAAGGACTTTAGTGCATTTTAAAATCAAGTTTGGTTGCCTGGCAGTACATTATGGAGCTGTTTAGTATTTATATCACACAAAGCATGAGCAGAGGTTTCTTTTTTCCTTTCGTTAAGTCTTCCTTTCATAACAAATAAAATATATTTTCAATATTTTGTCTGAATTTCACAGAAGACTGGTGATCATTAAAAAATATTTCAGCTAAGTTATTTTCAAGAAAAAACTGTGGGTTGATCTTAAGTAGATAATGAAAGCTCTGAAAAAAAACACATTTATTTAAACCTCAAATCTATTCCACTTAGCGGTCTAAGTTATAGAAAATGAGTGTAAAATGCACAATTGTGTCAAAATGAATGTATGACAAACAGGTTTTTTTGTAGCTTGTATAATTTTTTAATGAATAAATGGTGGTAAAGAAGCTCTCTGTTTATCACAAAGCCGAATTTGGTCCTGAGAGCTTGAGAGCTGCAGCGTGGAGAGCTAACACAGGTGGGTAAGGCAGCATGTGTCGCAACATTTTTCTTTTTTCTCTTATTCTGGTGCTCTTCACAGCATTTCGCTCTGGCATGACTGAGGTGTTATCCATCAAGTTTTAAACAAATGCAAAATATTGTTCATCCTCTCAGGTTTCCGACACGCTTGAAGCTGCGGTACAGTTCTGATTCCCCTGTCCCATTCTCCCAACTAAGTTTTGCCAGGGCTAAATTTGGGCCAGATTTTTGTTGTGCACCCTCCAACACCATTGCTTAGCTCCTCTGATGTGGCAAGCTCTTGCTTCAGGGTTCTCTGCTCAGCTTAGAGAAACAGCTCTAGCTCTTCATCCCACTGGCATTATTCTCTTGTTCATATTACTTGCAATTTAATGAAAACAGGCACTGAGCATTTTGGAGCTCTTTGTTTTGGTGTATGGCTGTTGGAGGAGGAAATAAAAAAAAAATCCAAATTGCATGAGGGTTCTAGGGAACTCGGCTCCTTGTTAACTGGAACAGAAATGTAGCTTACTACTCAAAACAAAACACAGATTGGAGCATTAGTATGTGTCTCCTACTACAGTGAACTGGAGCAGTAATTCACCTGTAACCAAATGTCATCCTTAAATACGTGGTTGTAAAGCAGAGAGGCAAAAATACAGTTTGGAAAAGATTTGTTGAAGATGGAGAATGGTTTAAAAAGAAAAGGCATTCTTTTCCAATTAGCCTTAGGGAGCTCAGCTTGCTGTAAATTCTTTGTTCTGGAACTTAGCTATGGACAATAGGTCAAAGATTAAGTAATTCATTACAGAACTGGTTGGTTCTGAGTTTAATAAACAAATGAATGAACAAGGTTCTCTGTCTACAGCAAGATCAATTAATTTGTGTGGCAGTGATTGGATCTTAAGTTTTATTTAAAACACTTGCAAGGCCTTCCTGCTTACTTTAATGTCTTTGTGGCCATGGGTGTCTTTGAGGTGACCTGGTCACTGCACTCATGGCAGAGGTGAAAGCATTCCAACAGAAATTAAATGTGGAGAGGAAGGAAACTGTACATTGCATTTGGAAAAAAACGAAGGAACAATAATGGGAAACTTCAAAGCACTAAATACTGCAGAAATGCATTCAGTGCAGCAATCAATATTTTAAGGATGGCAAGATTATTGAGATAACAGCACTAAACCTTCTTGTAGAAGAGCACATTGCACAAGGCTGCAGAACATAAAGCACAGGCTCAAGGCTTGTGCTGAAGCAGAGATGACTTAAAACCATTCAGTCATTTTTACCAACTCACCATTGCAATACTTGGAAATGAGTCCTATTCCAAGAAGTCTGCTTAAAAAAAACTGTGTTCTTGTCTTAGTAATGCTCAGTAAGTAGGAATGCTCAAACCCAAATGCTGTTCCTCACCACAGCAGAGAGGGTTAAACTGGGTTTGAAGGGCCCTGCAGCACTCAGCTCTCAACTGCTGCCTCTCTTTGTGCTGCACAGTGGAAATAGGGATGTTGGTGGTGTCTGCAGCCCTTCTGTGGGGCACTGGCCCTTCTGGGTATGTAAATCCTGCAGCCTTTGCTTCTTGTGAGAGATGAGCATTGGGGTATTTTTTTTCTACTTGTTTTTCTATGAAAACAAGCCCAAAGTAGTCATGCTAGGTGTGTATGGCCTGCTTGCTGGTTTTTGATTATATCAGCAGATTTTAACCAAATGTAGGAAGAAAGTTGTGATTTTGAAGAATTGATTACACTCCTAAAATTTCATGAAAATGAATGAGTGGATATATGAGTGGATATAGAATCGGAATGTGTTGCTGAGCAGGAGTAATGCAAATGTGAATTTCCTACATCAGAAAAGGTACGTAAGACCTTAAAAATGCCTGGTCTGTGTGAAATGCTTCTAGAAAAGCTGACACCCTTTTAGACACTATGAAATGCCAATTCACTTTGAGAAGAGAATCTGCAAGAAAACAAATTTTACTGGTTTAGTGTGTGTTGGAGGGAGGGGAGTCAAACTTTTTCCGTCGTTCTTCTTCCTTGGAACTCCTCAGCTTCTCAGGTTCTGTGATTAGATGAGACTCTGGGGTTTCATTTAAAAAGAGAATTTAGAAAATGAGCTGTAAGGTTTGTTGTAGGTAAGATCTTGAGAGCTCTGATCCCACACAATGGAATGGTCTCGATCCTTTCCAAAGCCAAGCGTGGTTATTTTACTGAAAAATTTTTTCAACTTTATGCATCCTTGCTATATCCTTTTCTTCTTGTGGAGCAGAGTCACCCCAGCTGTGCTGCCTCGTTTGAAATCCCTTGCAGTGCTGTGACTCCAGATTGGATGGCTCTTTGCTGGATGACAATTCTTGCAGTGTCACACGCGGGCGGGCGTCCAGGCGACCTTGTGCGCGCATCCCGCTGCTCAGCCCGCGCTGCACACCGAGCTGCCTGGCTCTCATCTGGGAAATCTTCCACCCTGCCACCAGGGTCTGGGCTGCAGAGAGGTCAGGAGGCAGAGGAGAGCAAGGGAGAGGGAGAGTGGGCTAAAAATGTGGAGGGATCAAAGCGGAAAAGTAGGTCGTGGCAGGGTATGTGCGCTGGGAGGAGGGCTGGGGGAGCACAAGCGAGGGGAAGATTTGTTTTGCTATTGGCTTTCCAAAGTTGTGCAATTTAAGAATTGGATTAACCTGATCTGACTTTGTATTTCTGCCAGATTAGATATGTTGAGTTTCTTGGCGTTGTGAATTGTACAGTACATTGTGTGCTGTAAAATATGGGTGTGTCGGGCTCGAGCTGTAGTGACACAACCCACTCTCGGTGTAATGCAGCACTGCTGGGTGGACTCCCCTGCTCTCTCTCCCCCAACATGTCTTTGGTAGGGCATTTACAAACCTGAGAGAACCTCTCTGTGTCCCTGCATTCTGTTTCCAGCACAGCAGGAAGACATTTTAGTAGCGTTTCTGATAAGGTAACACTTATTTGAGGTCCAAGAACCTGTTTGGTTTGTCCGTGGCATACGCAATATTAAATGTCTCTAAAACAGAAAAAAATTGTTTGAAAAGACACTTAAGAGTTTCTTCCTGCTTCCTCAGGATTAAGTTGGAGAAAGTTTATTGGGAAATGCTGCAATTTTTTTGTCTGCCTTTTTTTTCCGAAGAGTGAAAAAGCAGCTACAGATTTGAAATAACTGCAAGTGCTGAGCTCACTGTTTTTTGAAGTATACCACAGCAGCATATCAATGTCAGATTTTCACAGTAGTATATCTTTGCTCAATGGTTTTGGATTTTTGTTTTTGTTTTGTTTTTGGTGCTGCATTCATCCTGAGATAATTTGATTTGGTGCATCCTTTTTATACACTGGGCTTGCCCTGTGAAACAGCCCAATTCTCTCTGCTATTGCTGGGTGAGGGTGGAGTACTAAAGAAAGGTGGGCAGAATCACAGCCCTGTCCAGCTGGGTGATCACAGTTCTGATTAATAAAGAGTGTGAAGACTTTGGGAAGTGAAACTACACATTCCTTGGGGCACTGTTGTTTAATTCCCACTCTGGTTTTCCAGACTTTTCCAGGGACCTGAGCTACCCAAGCAGATCAGTCACGATGGACTGATCTCAGCATGACCTTTGTTACCAGCTAAGAGCCTGCCCTCTGTATCAAGAGCTGTACGCTGAAAACTAAGGAGTTATGTCTCTGCCTGTAGTGAAGATTTATTCTCTTGGAAGAGCATAAATAAGAGATCAGGTTAATAAATCACATATCTAGATTATGTCATGCTCGTCGACCATGTGTTGTTAATGTGTGTTACTCTACTAACTCACAAAGGCAAAAAGCCACAGGGCTTGCTCACCAGGTGAAGGTGTTTCTGGGATGGTAGAACATTTTTTGAATTGTTTCTGGAGTGATATAGTATTTTTTGAGAGCAACACCAATTGAGTAAAATGGAGCAGGAAGCTGACCTTGTGAACACCTGCATCACTCAACTCCATGCTTACATGAGAGAAGTGGGGAAGGGTGCAGTGTATTTAAAGTTAACCAGCATATCTGCCTTCTGAGGAGGTTAAACCACAAGCCTTCAGTAACACGTGTTGGACAGCTGTGGTTTGGGTGTCTGCTTCAAACACCCTTGTGGATGGGTGCCTTTGCACTTTAAAAATCAGGGCATGGATTGTCCAGGCTCCAAGGCCTGATGTTGATGCATCCATAATCACGTGGCTGCCCACAGAAAGGCTGATCTTTCAGTTGGACCATGCTCATCACCAGCTTTAAGAAGCACTTTTCCAGAGTCTCTTATCTGCTCAATTTTCTCAGTGCGACACGGTTGATGTCATTGTTGAAAATTGTGGTAGTGTCTGTCTGGAAGCTGTTCTGAACACGTGAAAAGGAGTCATTAGCCAAGGAGAAGGAAAGAGCTGGAGGTGTAATTGTCAACTCGTGTGCGTCTCTGATTTCACCAGGTGCTGCACGTGTCTGGTTTATCAATTTATTTTTGTTAGAAAGTAAACAAATCTCACTTTTCTTACGTACTCTGCTGACTGCTTCAGCCAAGTTGCTCTTATCTGCAGCAGGGATGTACTTCTGAGGTCTTGTGTTTGGGGGCTTTTCTTTCTGCATCCACATGTAACCTGCTCTCAGGGATCATGGGCAGCTCTGATGCTGGCCAGGGATGCTGTTTGTCTCTCCCTAAGTCAGTTATTTAAAAACATTATTATCACTACTATCAAAATACAATACCTGCTCATGGGGGAAGCTGTTATCCCACATGTTTTTCAGGTTGAATCCTTTGGCCAGGTTCTGTCTCAGTCCTTGGGTGTTGAGCAGTGGCTGTTCAGGAGGTGTGAGCCCTGTGGGATACGCACCATCCATCCTGGACCACGTCCTGGCAGGCCTGAGCACCTCTGAGTCTCCTCAGCGTGGACTTCAAAATCACCCAGCATTTTGCATTTCTGAAACGCTGATGGGTAGCTCTCAATCCTACCCAACAAGGAATTTCCAGTGCCTTTTCCAAACCTGCTTCTCTCAGGCTCTGCATCCTTGCAGGAGCTGGTGGTGTGTAACTCCAGTGGAGATCCCTGCGAGCCCAGTTCACACCTCATTAAAATCCACCACCGGCAACACAAACTTTTAAGCAAACTCCTCAAGTAATTTCTCTCTGCTGCCCTTCAGTTTCCAGCCCGTGGCTGTTTGCTTCCCACCCTCTCACGTTTTCCCAAGTGGCTGGTGTATACAGTCTGAGGATCACATTTAACCAACACAAGGAAATCGGCTTGGCCCGACCGGCTTCTCCATCACGTGGCTGCAAATGTGTTCACTCTGTTCTGCCAGATTATGGCTGGCTGAGCAAAATACAGTGAGGCTCTGGGCTGCTGGCCAAGCTTTTATTTCAGTTTGGAGCTTACAGCCACATATTTGCTCTTTGGCAGGACATCCACTGGGGTATATTTGGATAGTAATCTAGCATTGTTTTGCTGGTTTTTTCTTCCTTTTTTTTCCTTTTTTCTTTTTTTTTTTAATGCACACAGATAGTGTAATCCCAACACTTTGTCCAGTCTGTATGAGATTCCTCAGTGTGCCCCATTATGTGTGTGCAGTCAGAACTTGTAGCTGTGACCTTTGATAAATATAAGTCAAAGCAATTAACTTTCTTTTATTGAAAAATGCTGGATGTCCTACTCTTTTCCCCCTCTGTGCTGATAACAGAGCTGTGTTGTTACTCTTTCCACGATCAAAAGCTTCAGTAGGGTTTGATTGAAGTCCAATTATGGAAGGAAGTAACTGTGCTGGAGCCCTGAAAATAGCAGTAATTGTTAAAATAATAAAGTGTGTCCTTGTGTGTCTTTATAATATTTAAAACTTCTTTTGGGGTGGAAGGGGGTGGCTTTCCTCTAGCTTTAAAATGAAAATATTCACAAATGTCTGGGGAAAACAGGAGTGTGCTGTTAGAAGAATTTCTTTTCTCTGGATTCCTTCCTTCAGTTTAATTCTCCCCCCCAAGCTACCTTCCTCAGAAGCTGTTTGCATGCAGCCTGACTCATGCAGGAAAATAAAGCTGGATTTGATTTTTAACTGTATGGGAGGCTTTGGGGTTGGGGAGGGGGAATAAAGGCTTTATGATGCAAACTCCTTTATTTCTCTCAAAATGGGGCTTTTCAAAATGCAGCGTGTTTTGGAAAGTTGGCTCTGGGTTTGAAACCCCAACATCTCCAAGGGCACCCTTGTCTGAAAAAGCAGTACAAAAAGACATCATGCTTGGGGAAGGGATACAAAACATGAGGGTAAGGGGCATGTGTGTGGAGGGGTTTGGTTGGTTTGGTTTAGATGGATGGTATTGAGCCTTGAATTGTGGGGTTTTGGTTAATTCATCAAAAACTTTGAGCTCTGTCTGAACAGATCAACGCTGGCAAAGCTGAAGTACTTTCCCCCAAATCTGTATGTTGTTGTTTAGGATATAAACATATTTTTGCTTCCTCTTAGTCTTTCCTGCACCCTCAGAGAGGAGGGAACCTGGTAGAGAGCCCAGTGGTGAGGCTCTCATCTGTAGTCAGCTGGCAGAGCTTCAGCAAGGGGGAGCTTTGGGTCTTGATCTTAAAAAACCCAGCGTGTCCAAATGCCTATTTGCCAGCTAAGTGTTAATTGAAGCACTGATGTGAATAAATAGAAATGAAGATGGACAGTGATTGCCATAGGGGCTGCTTTGGTGACTGTGCAGCTGAGACTGGTTTGAAATTACAGCGAGGTTTTACCAGGGTTTGGTTCTGTTTGTTTTTGGTTTTTGAACTCACGTGCTTGCACACACATTTGATACAGGTAGGACAAGATAATCCTTATGTGAAAATCAATCCTTGTGTACTTTTATTTCAGCCAGCTGGACTCAAAATCACTAAGTACTCGAATAAGATCTTTGCATTATAGATAAATGGTATCATGTAATAAGCCCAGAGGATTGTACAGAGCAGGATTAGAATTTTCTTGGCCCCTTAAATTCTTAGGACAGAACCTGTTAATTTATTCATTCGAATTTTCCTGTTGCACTCTCTCCACTGCAGTAAAAATATTTAGTCTTTCTTTTTCCTTTTAAATTCACCTATTTATTTTGCCTGTAAGACAGCTTTATGTATATAACATCTATAAAATACTCTGCCTTTTCAGCTCCCTGTTCTTACTGGGTTTGGATGGATCTTTGGAATACAAACTGCTTCATTGCCTTCTGGAAATTTTTATTTATCAAAAGCCTTAGCAAGGGGTGCCCTGTTGGTGTTTATCCAGTTGGCAGCTTGAGCTGCTCTCAGAAACAGCCCTGGCTGATCTCGAGGAGCTGCTGAAACTCATCAAGCAGGTTCCTGCTCACCAATTACCCAGTTAAGCAGAAAGAGGAAAGGTGTTTCTCTTGCTTGTGTTTTTTATTTCACTGAGTTTAACCCATTGTTCCCCAAGCCTGAGTAGTTGTGGGTGTGTGAGGTGGCAATAGCAGCAGGGAGAGCCTGGGGCAGAGGGGATCTCTGACCTTACACACTGAGAACACACCAGGATTGCATCCCTCAGGTGGGACAGACTGGCAGCTTCCAGCATAAATCCACAGCATCCTGATTCTTGGCTGAGTCCTACCCAGCATACCTCAGCCAGCTTTTTGGCCACATTTTAACAAAATCTTGGGAAAATAAAGGAAATTCCCCCCTCCAAGCAAACCCTTCCTTACTTCAAAGCTGATAATTGAATGTTTCATCACTGCCAGAGCAAATTTGTTTATTCCCAAACACTCCTACTGCGTCTTGGTTGGAAGGCTTAAATTGCTTGCATAATAAGTGCTGGGGTAATATAAAAAAAAGCTCTTTCTAGTAGAGTTCTGGTTTTCAGTACATCCTATAAAAATAAATAAATGCTCAGATGATAGCAGACAGCTGGGTTGTCCACATCTGACTGTCTTCTGCATTGATTTTTAAGGCAGGCTATGTGCAGGGCTGCTTGCTGGCTATCAATACCAGATGTGTCTGCTTGGAATTCAGAGAGATTGTCAAGTGACAGTGCAGTTGTGAAACAAATCATTTTGCTCATGGTTACTGAAAATAGTAAATGAGTGGGTAGGATAAAGTGAAGAGATATTCTCAATTCCAGTAAAGAACAAGAAGATGAAATGGGTTTCCTGACTGCCATTAACAAACAGTGACTTGGTGAATATTTTTCTTTTTTTCCTTCCTACCTGCTGCCCAAGGAATTGGCTCTGTAGCAGCACAACCTCCGTGGGTTTTCTGATGTGTAACGAGGCTCCTGCAGCCAGGGAGGGAAGAGCTTCCTTCGTTTATGTTTTCACAGAGCTTGTTGGTAGCGTGTGTGGATGCCTTGCTGCCAATTTTGTTGGAAATTGGCCAACAATTTCCCAAGGTTTTGGGAGGGGACTGGACAGAGGTGCACAGCAGGACTGCACAAAACTCATTTCTGTGGGAAATCAGCAAAAGAGGAACTGTCAGTTACTGGGGGGACTGGAATGAACTTTGCATTGGAGGAACTGAGTGACCATTGGATATCTGAATTCTGGCCATTAACCAGGTGCACTAGGTACAGTTCTTTTCCACAGGTTGGATCCACACTGGCAGGTTGCTGTCTGCCCAGGACATGTCTGGAGCACTGGGGTACAATTTGCTGACTGCACTGCTTGTTTTGGAAGTGGCTGGAAATGCTCAGGAAAAGCAGATCAAAATACTCATCAATTCAGGCTATGGCAGAGCTTGATCTGGATGTCTGAGCTGTGCTGGCTGAGTGGCCTGTGAAATAACCTGTGGCTATAGGCAGGGCTTTTCTTTCATTTCCTGAGTGGCCCAAGGGTGTAACTGAATATTTACTTCTCTTCCACATTGCAAGATCTGTGACTACACACATTGGAATGCGTGGTAATAACAAAAATTGAAGAGACCCTTTCCATCTTCAGGATTTTACTGAGTTTTGCTTGTGCATTGAACCTTCAAAGACCTTTTTCCAGGCAGCAAAATGGAGGCCAGAGAGGTACAGCCAAATTCTGGGAATACTGAGCAAGGCAGCTGCAAATCTGGGTGGCCACCTCACCCTTGGACAAACCCTCTGGACCAGGTGAGGTGGGTTGGGACTTCTGCTTCAGTAGATGCTTTTTCCAGGCTGCAGGTGAAGCAGGTGAGGGCTGGGGTTGTGTCGTGGGCAGGCAGCAGCATCTGAGCTGGGTGTGAGTTGTGTGGAATGCAGGTGCAGAAATAGCCTGGCATGAGGAAGCAAAATGTTTTCACCTGTGAATAGGTGAGTTACTTCTGCTGAGGTGCACAGGAACACAGGGGTTAGCTTCTGTAGGGAGAACACATTGAAGGTGGCATGGAACATCTTCATGGTGAGACCAGCTCTTAATTTATTTCTGAAAATCTGGAGCACCATAAATCTGCCAGTGCCATTTTCTTTATTCCTTCTGCATTTGTAAAAGGAGAATAAATAAAAATGTTCTGTAAGCTTCGCTACATTAAAAAATACCATTTATATGACACGGCTCTATTTTGTATAATTTTTTCATATCCAAAATACAGAGGGCTTTGGAATAGATGAAGAAAAGCTGCATATCTGAGTTTAAGATAAAATAAGATGATCCCTGTGACAGAGACAGCAGAAATGATGTGATACGACAGTTGCTGTAGCAACACCACCTACTTCATGAAAATCAGAGTTAACAGGAGTGTAAAAGGTAAAGCCCACATAATTTTCCAAGCCTATGAATTGCTGCTGCCCTCAGCCTGCAGTGCTTTCCAGCTCTCCAGTGCTTCTCCTTCCATGTGGGCACAGAATAATCACCTTTTTCCACATGGCCACCTCCTGCAGACCCCGTACTGCGTTGAGCAGGGGCACACGGTGGGAATTCTGCAGGTGACCTGGAAATGGGAGGGGAAGGACATGAAGGAATTTGTGCTATCCTGCCCTGTCCTCCCCCCAGATCATCCCCAAAGCCCCAGGGAACAGAATACTGTAAGGACTGTGCTGTCTCTACAGAGGATGGGACAACCACCAGTGTAAAAAGGAAGCCAAGCTGTCAATTTATCAATTTGCTTCCTTGGGACTCAGCTTGCAAAGCACTGGTGTGTTTAATATGAATTGTTATGTTTTAGACACAGAAGATTTCAGGGATAAGGGCACTTCCCCCCTCCCAAATAAACCCAAAGCAGTGGTGCTCCATACCTCTGCTTTTATAAAATGCTGACTCCCATGTTTGAAAGCTCCCATATGCAGAGAATCAATCAATGATTTGCCAGTGCACGTTGGCCTCAAGGTTGCATTAAAATATATATATATATTTATAATATATTGATTTTTTTAAATGTATTGACTTAATATATTAATGGTTTTTATCATTAATTGACAGTGGAAAGCCATGCTGTGTGTGATAGTAAGAATAAAATCTTTATTACTTGTGGACTGGGGGAAAAGTTTCTAGAGGGAAGAGCAGTCTCTCATGGAGTGAAGTTTTTCTGATCCTTTTTGCTGACATGCCTCCTGAAGGCATCACAGTAAATGCACTGCTGAATAAATGAAGGGAGGTTTGATTTTTGTGTCTTGGGGCATTTTAATTTAATTTTTGACGTCATTCACAATCTTCACAGGTTCAGCATGCCTGTTGCATTGAGAGCATGCACAGTTGTGTGTTCAGAGGCTTAGTTAAGGGCTGTGGGCAGTTTGCAGAGGGGGTCACAAGAAACAAAATAAGTATTAGAATTCCAGGATTTCTTCAAGAGATATTCCATCATCAGTCTTTTTCACTGCCTCTGTTTTTAAAAGATTAACCCAAAGGTTTTGGTACATGTTGCTCTGTCTGGTCCATGTGAGTGCTGTTGTGAGGCACAGAAATCTCTGCAGGCATTAGTTTGGGTTTGGAGGCTCCTCAGCAAAGCAGTTGCCTTTCATTTTCTGGTGCTCAGTGACTCCCTCACATTTAGAAGTGAATTTGTCAGTGCCCAGTGTTCAGTGCTGCAATATCTTTTAATTAAGCTTGCTTTTTGAAGTTACCTGATTTTGCCTGTGTCTAACATGCCACCAAAACCTGTTTTATGCAGCAGCTGTAAAGAACTAGTTACAAACACAGGGGTAGCATCCATATTCAACAGCCTGTTCTGGAATTTTCCCTAAGTGGTGATGTGTTCCCTTCCTTCCTCTGACCCCCTTTTCAGGCTACCCAGGCCTGATGCATCTCTATGGTTTATAAATGGAGATAAATGCATCCATGGAGAAAATGCTACAACCACACACACTTTGTGTGTGCTCCTTGGGAATAAAGCTATATAAAAGTATATAAAGCAAGTTAGGCCTCTGCATTTATGGGGCTGTAACAACACAAGTATAATTTTGGGGGTTTTGCTGTTTGTTTGGGGTTTTTTTTTCCCCAAAACATATTAGAGGATCCTAATTTAAGGCAGAGAGAAAATAAAACTTATTCAGCCTTACTTAGGTTATGGGAACAGTGGATTCCCATTCTGCCAGCTCTGATTCTTAAAAACCTGATTATTTTATACAAATCACCCTCAATTAATTGTCACATAAAAAGTGTACTTTAGTGAAACATAAAATGGGGAAAAAAATTAAAAAGTAAAAAGTGACTGCAAGAGATAGTTCAGATTTGTGTGCAGGGAGCAGATCAAAAGAGAAGAGATTTCCAAGTTCTGTAACTCTGCCCAGTGACCTCTTTTCCTTCAGGGATGTATTCCAGTGCCACTGATAGCATCTGTTGTCTGTCTCTCGAGCTCCCCATTAGCTGCAGGTTGGGAGGCAGAGGAAATGTACCTGCTTCACGTGGCCCTTCCATGCCAGCTGAAATCTCCCTTGGCTGTGTTTTGATAAACACACCCAGGCAAGCAGGGCTTGGGTACCAGAACTGGGTAATAGATCCATGAGTCATGGGTGGCATGTGCTGTCAGAATTACAGGAGGGCTCTTTGCAAGACCTGTTTACTGACAGCGTGGTGTCCTAGATAGACAAATAAACAGAACAATGGCAAAGGGACTGACTTGGTCTGGAGCATTGAAAAGCACATTGGCAGTGGCACAAACACATCTTGAGGACAAGAGTTGTCTTTGTTTTGAGCAGATTTCCTCATGAAGGCACATTCATGGATGGTGAGGTTATGGCAAGGTGAGGGTCTCCCAGGGAAGAAGGGACAAGGCAAGAGGGAACAGCCTCAAGCTGCACCAGGGGAGGCTCTTGCTGGATGCCAGCATTTCTTCACTGAAAGGGTGATTTGGCATTGGCAGGAGCTGCCCAGGGAGGTTTGGAGTGCCCATCCCTGGAGGTGTCCAAGGAAGGCCTGGATGTGGCACTCAGTGCTCTGGGCTGGGGACAAGGTGGGGATTGGGCACAGCTTGGACTCAATGGTCTTTGAGATCTTTTCCAGCCTCAGTGATTCTGTGACTCTGTGCTATATCATATATATATATATCATATATATGAGCTATATGAGCCTGTTGCCTGAACCAGGGGCTCTGTCTCAAATCTACTGGTTTATTAAAGCTGGGTACATAATTGTCCAAGGAAAGGAAAATGGATTTTTTCATCAGTTTTCCTTCAGAGCAGGTTGACAGTTCTGATGCTTCTCTGGAATCTTCCCTTTAAGGAAAGAATTACTGTACTTTTTGAGGCATCTCACTATATGTGAATTGCCAGATAACAAAAATATGCCAAAGGATGTCAAGAAGCTTCAATGTACCAGAGAACATAAGCATCCTGAACTGAGACATACTTCTAAGCCAAGTGTAAATTAAAATTAAATACCAGTGTGAACATTCTTCCCTGCAACTCTTCTTCAGGCCCTGTTCCCACCAAATTCCATCTTGGCTGATCTTTGTAAGGAAAGTGGCATCATACAGAAAAATCAGAGAGGCATGTAGGAATGCTGTGGATTTCATGCTTTTCAAGAACTTTCAAATCCCTGTTCAGTGTCCTGGGAGCAGAATCAAACCCTCTGTTGCTCCATGTAGCCATTCTGCAAGGAAATTGTTCAGAGCAGGAGCAACTACTGTCAGGTATCTCACAGGGGTAGTTTGGAAGGGAATAAAAATTGGATTTCTTGGTTCTTTTCAGAGATGAGGCCTCATTGAGCTCCTAAGTGCTGCCTTCACACAGACTAAATTCAGGGAAGGGCTGTCACAGTATGGGTCTTACAGAAGAGATGAGTCTGAAGTCCAGGAGATGTAGTGGAAGATTTTCCCTGCTGGTGCCTCCTATTTGCTTGTTTATTGTTTTGCAGGGCAGGACTTTGCTGGGCCAGCAGGCAGAGGGTATTCCATGCACTCCATGGTAACCACAGGCAGGACTTGCAAGTGAATCTCTCAGAGATCTGCAAACACACAACTGAAGGCCACGTGTGCAGCCTCGGATAGCAAACTGTCCCTTGGAAATGCAGGCTTTAATTACATTATATCCTCCTTTTCCCCTTTTCCCATTCTGCCTGCAGAGCTCAGACCAGCCCTGGCTGAATCTGGGCCGTTGCAGGAAGGAAGTGGTTGTCTGTAGGATCTTGGATCTTGACCTCATTTACTGCAGATGTGAGAGGATGCAGGGAACAGCAGCAGGAGAAGGGAAAATCTGGCAGGAAGGACTGAAGGATTCTGTCAGGGGAGACTGGACTTTGCTTAAAGTTTCAGCTGAATTATGAACAATTAATTTGATTTTGTGGACATGTCACACCATGTGTTTGCTTCCCTTTCTGTGAGGAGCCCAGTGTGACACCTTGGGTGGCTCTCACCCGTGTCCCACAGCTGCAGAAACCCATGAGAGTTAATCTGAAATGCAGTCAATGCCTACACAATTTGCTGACCTGAGAGAATGATGATTTGATTTAAAATATCTGAATTTCCTCCTCAGCAAAGAGAAGTGCTGCCCCTTCTTTCATGGGAGTCTCATGGGGAAGAAGCTGCTTCTGAAGCACACAGATGCAGTAGTTGGCAGTGCTGGAGGGAACTCCTGAAATTGTTTCTCTACAATTGGAATAATTTATGGCAATTATTATATGGATTTATTTGGTTAAATCAAAATGGGTGAAACAAGTGTCTCCTTAAGGAGGAAAAAAATCTGGATAAGATAGTATGTGATTGAAACTTTGCAGATTGTTGGAGCCAGGACTTACTTCTTACACAGCTCTTGCACGTAATTTTAAAAACAAATTGAGCAGACAACATAGACTTTCTCACGTCCCACTCTGACAACAGGCACATTGGGAATGAGTAGAAATGGATGTGACAGCACCCCACAGTGTCCTGCTGGTGGGACTGGACAGAGGATGGCAGCTGACCCTCGCTGTAAGGAGATGAAGGAGGACAGGCAGCCTTGCCAGTGTTCTGTTTGTTGAAGAGGATCTGTGGCACTGGGGAATCTGGAACTGTGTTTGCTCCATCAGCACAGGCTGATCCTGCCCTGTTCCTCCCAACAGTGCTCTTCTTCTGAATGCATTCATCACAGACTTTGCTGGAACAGCCCTTCCCTTCCAGGCTCTCTCCCTCTCCTCTTTGGCTGCCAGTCTCTGTCGTCCTCGCCCTCCTCACCTCCTTAACACCTCAGCTTTGAGTCCTAATCACTGATGAAATCTTCCCCTTCTCCTCCAGCCTCAGCATGCCCACACTTGGAACACGCTGCCCAGGGTTGCACCACAGCTCTGGAGGTTTTGAAAAAACATGTAGATGTGGCACTGAAGACGTGGTTTTGTGGTGGAGTTGGCAGTGCTGGGTTAATGCTTGGAATTGATGATCTTGGAGGGCTTTTCCAATCTAAACTGTTCTGTGATTCTCTGCAGTAACACTGACCCAAGAGCTGCCTTCTCTTCCAGTGCACAGGCCACTAGCAGGCTGCAGTGAAAAGTCTGACAGAAATCTTTAGCAGGTTCAAAGCAAAGTATTTCTTGTGGAACCTTTTTCAGGAAACTGTAGAACCATTTTGGCAGAAACACAGTTGGCGCACAAGAAATCCAAACAGAATGGTTGAAATCTGGCAGAGGCTGAAGGAACTGAAGACAGCATCCTCTAATGGGAAGTGTCAGACAATCTTAATAAGACTACCAGTCCTGCCTGGAATAATACTGTAGAGGCCTGGAGCAGGAGGCACACAATGCTGAGAGGGGAAATGACAATTCTTTCATAAAATTAAATATACAAGGTTTGTAAACAATGCTGATATCTTTAAAAAGTACACATTTTAAAAACATTTTTGTGTGCCAGTCCTGTAGTGTGTGTTAAAAGCAGCAAATTACGTTGTGGTTGCATTGGGTTGGGATCCTTTTTTCCTCAGGAAGTGTTTGCAGTCACCCCATCTTCAGCAGAATCAAGTTTGTGTAAGATAAGGAATAGAGGAATGTCCGTGCCAGCTTGGAGCCCTGGTCAAAATACACAGATCTCCTGTTGCTTGGGAAGAAAATAAAGCTCCTGTAATAACTGCTTGAATAAACACACCCAGAGGTGAAGTGTCTTCTTCACCCCAAGGTATAGTGGTTGGGTTTGTCCTTCCAGTTGAGGGCAGGAGGATTCCAGTTTGTGGCTTTAGTCCTATCCACCTGAATGCTTTGTTTGGTTTCTGGAAAGCAACTACAACCCTAATGGCAGGGAAATCACATAGAATAAGATAGGATAGATAAAAGGTCGCTTATAATATTGTGGGTGAGGAATGATAACTGACAAGATGCTGTGCTTAGATAAATTTTGACCTCCAGAAAACCCCATTTGCTTTGCTTCCCGTGGGGTGTTTTGCCTCTCTCAATCCCTGCACTCTGGCCCTGTGTTCTGCTGTGAGCAAACTTTTCCTGGAGGCTGAAGGAGTTAATGCAGAGCTGGATGACAGATTAGTCCAGGATCTGTGATTTGGAGTAAGGGAACTATCTCAAACAGCTGGCCAGCTGCCAAGGGGATAGATGGCTTGGAAAACATACAGGGAGAGCTCTGGAGCAGCTCTGGGTGAGGATTATCTGTCAGTTTAACCACTGTGCTGCAGAGCCTGACTGACACACACACAGTGCCTTCCATTTATATAAAGAAAAGTTATTAGCAAACACATGTTTTATCTCTGGGCTGCTAATAAATTGAGTAGGAAACTCCTCTTTTCTTTCCCTCCAATGTGTGTAAAAAATAGGGAAAAATATTTTGATTAGAACATTTTCACTCCCTTTTCTTCTCCTTGGTGCTGTTCTCCAGCCAGCTGTTGAGCTGATGAGGGATGTAAGAAGGGCTGTGAGAAGGGAGATTTTCTGAAAATCAGACACATTTCTATGGGAGTTGAATGATTCAGAATTGTGTTCCACATAATTTACCAGGGATCTCTTGCAGTACAGATAAGAAGTCTGCCAAGCAGTAGTGCAGCTGAAGAGGTTATTTCCGTCTTCACTCTCCTGGGCACAGCTGGTGGGTGGGATGTTTCAAAAAGGGGAAATTAAGAGTCAGGATATGGTGATTGAACTCCCCATGATACCAGATCAGCATTCGGGGTTTTGTAGGTATACAAAAGTGCTGCTATACTTTTGAATGGTGAATTTTAATTATTGCAAGCAATTTAAAGCTGCTGAGTTGTTTTTTTTTCCCCAGCAGTTTGGTCACCTAGATGACACAAGTAAATGGCCTCAGTCCATTTCTCTCTGAAAAAGGAACCACACTGAAAATATTGGCATTGCATTGGACTTCTCAGTGGCAGTTTTTGCCAGGAGGAGGACAATTGGGAGGATTAGAACAGCAAATTGTCTTTAAAGTCCTTTTTTCTGGAATATTTTTCACTATGCTAGTATTTGCCAGAGCAACACCAAAAGCATCAGCAAAGGCAAGATGTTAAGGCAGCAGAATTTCTGGGGTTGTCAAAACCTGCTGTTCCCTTTGCCAGGAGGCACCTGGAGCTGAGTCTGTCCTGGCACACTCCTCCTTGCTTGAGTGGAGCTCTGCAAGTGGGAAAGGCTCCAGACAAAAGGCCAGTGTTGACACAGTTGTGGTCTCTCCAGGCCATGGTTGAGACACATCACTAGGGTGGTATGAGGGGAAGTTTCCATTAACAATTGTTCCCGGCTTGCTTCCACCACCATCACCACCACCGTGGAGCTCTGCAGCTGGATTTCCAAAAGAGCTCAATGCTCGAGAGTTCTCATTTCAGCAACTTGAATAGAGGGGCTAAGTTCTTTCCAAAACGCTTGGCAGCCGTCAGCCCCCATTGAGAACAAAGCTTAAGCACATTAAACAGTCCAGCCACTTCACTGTTTCCAGCACGGAGCGTTTCAATAATGCAGACCCCGGCAAAGGCATCAGGCTCACAATGCTGAGGGGCCTTACCTTGCAGAGTGGGTTTCCTCCTTGGCCCATTCCTGGTGCATCAGAACCTCCAAGCAGCCCTTTCCCTGGCTGTTGTGACAGCTGGGAAAGCTTGCTGATGCGAGGATTAGTCGGCTGCTGGGCACATGACATTCAGATCGCTGTGCTTATTTGACCTACCTCTTGATTGCGAGGAATTCAGTGCATAAAAATAACATCCCAGACAGATTTGGCAGGAGGGTGCAGAGGGGAAGCGCCGTGCCCGGCCGGGGAGAGGAGCGCGGGGAGCGGTGCGAGGCGAGGCCGGCGCAGCCCACGCCGTCCTCTTGGATTACAACAAGTTCCAGCACCACGGAGATGTCATGGCCACTGGCCAGCAAACTAACGAAGACAGGTTTCTGGCTTGCACCGTTGGCAAAAGTTGATAGAATAAATAAAAGTGTCTCGGGTGCCAGGAGTTGCCCAATGTAAAATGCTGGACAAAGCGTTTCTGGTTTTTCTGCCTGGGGTTTGAGATACCTTTGTTAGCTCTGTTGTTTTTGATGGAGTTGCTGATCATTTGCAGGAGCATGACAGAACAGAGACTGGCAGAGGTGTGTGTGCCATGTGGGTGTAGGATATCTCACGGGGCAGCACTCTCGGGACTCCTAGTGACGGTGTTTAAACACATGGTTTGTTCAGGCTTTAGTGAGCACCATTCCCCTTGAACGAGCTTCTCACTGGCACAGGAGCATGTTGTGTTTGCTGAAGGGCCAGGTCTGTAATTGTGAGAGCTTCCTAGAGCAGGGAAGAGGAAATGTGTGCGTGGAGGGAGCAAGGCAGGACCCTGCCTGCCATGTCTTCTCCCAGACCACAGTGGAAGTGCATCGTTCCCTGTTTTGCTCTTGCTTTGCTGAGATGCAATGCCTCGATTCCCCGTGTTTAAAAGGAACATTTTTGCCCTTTTTTCAGGGTGATGTAAAATTTCTTGAGGCCAGTGACTACAGAGCTCATGTAGTTGTGTCATATAGCAAATTATAGATAAATGATGATATGCAAACTGATACTGTATATCAAGAACTTCAGCAATATTTAAATACTGGCTCTCTCACGTGGGCCAGATTTCACAATCTGTTTGATTTTTACAAACACCCTGCAGGCTCACCAGAAATATTATAAAAGCACTCAGAGCTTGTGTCTTGCTTCATTTTTGTTTGTATTACAGAGTGTGCGCCATTTCTGGGTGCATACATCTGTATTTGTCTGCAGTAAGGAATACCTGGCTGCTCCTGAGCAGACAACTCAGCCAAGGAGTTTTTTCCTGTGTTTTGTCCTTTAAACGAGGCTGTGGCAGCCCATCCATCCACATCCCATGCATCCATCCATCCATCCATCCATCCATCCACCCATCCATCCATCAGTGATGGATCGGCCCCCACTGCCGGCAGCGCTGCCGGGGTGCGCATCCCTTGACGGGAGGTGACCCCGCCGGGGCAGGGAGGTGACCGAGACCCCCCCTGCCGATGTCTCCAGGAGGGATGAAGCTTTGAGAAGCCGCTGGGCAGCCCCAGCCGTGCGGGCCGAGCCTCCCCCCGGCTGTCCCGGTTCTCCCGGAGCGCTGCGCTGGGAGCGCGCACCCGGCAGGCGCGGCA
>WEIU01020675.1:938228-948635 GCA_013389925.1 Aegithalos caudatus | reverse complement strand
GCAGCGCTCCGCAGCGGCACAACGCGTGCAGCATCCTTTCCTCCCGCTCCCTCTCCTGCAGCCACATCTGCATTTTGATCGCTTTGATCCTCCTTTTCTCCTCTCCCCGGCCCTCACCAGCCTTTCCTGGAAGCTGATTTTATCAGCCCTAAAACAGGAGTTACAAAAGCTCTCCCTGAGCAAGCCCTGCACAATTCCCCCGGTGCGTTTTCCGTGCGGTTCCCATATTATTAAAATAAAAACTACATTGTTAATGCTGGCCTTGGAATTAGAAATGGCATGTGATGTTTACTGTTTTACACCCTAAATACTGCAGTTTTGGGCACAAGTAAGGAAATATTACACAGCCACAGGATGTTTTTGTAGTTATCATGAAAGCTAAAGTCAAAGTGAATTAGCAAATAGCCAGAATTATAAAAGAATATCTGCTTCAATCAGAAGTCCTCCCTCTGAAGTCTGTGAGGCTTCTACTTCTGAGGCATGTGAAAACTTCTGAAAATTTGCTCCCGGGGATAGTCCATGTTTAGGCAGCTGACTTCAGGATCCTATTTTTGGAACCTTTGGCTGAGATTTTAAATTGGATTTTTAGTGGGAATGGTGCCCAAATTGGTGCTGTAGGATCTTGAAAGCTTTATCTAAAATCAAAAAGAGAAAAATGGGAGGAATATCACTCATTTTCTGGGGATATGCTCCTTTTTATTAGATTTTATATATCATAAAAGAGAAATGCAGCATAAGTAAGTGTCTTCTTCATTTTTGCAGAGCATCTTTAAGGATTCTTTGTAGCCTTTCATGTTGCTGGTTTCCTTCACTGGCTTTTAGAATATCCCTGGTAGGATTTCATAAAGAATAAATAGCAGTCTCCTTGGAGTGCTTCAGCACGGATGAAAATACACTTTCATGAGATGCTATTCATGGCAAGTATTTTTTTTTTTGATAGTAAAATAAACATACCCTCAGAGCTATAACTCTGAGGGGTTACAGTGTGCTGATGGATCTGAACTAAATGACAGTAGTTATGATCTGTTCCTGAGGATGGGATCCTAATGAAGTTGGAGTAAAGTTGGAGCAATTTATCTTCTGCCTGCAGTCCAGTGCAACTCTGTTGGATTCAGTGATGTTACGTGGGAATCCAAGATTAGCAACCAGAGTTAGGGACAGATTCTGAATATAAAGGCCATTAACATGTCTGGATCAGAATACACACCTTACAGAATGGGCAATCTAATATTTAGCAAGCATAGACACCAAATCTGAAGGGAAAGCCAAAAGAATTATTGCTTGCAAAGTATGTAGAGACCTTCTAAAATCCTTTGATACAATGAACATGTTGTTTTTTCTCACCCAGCTGTATTTCTCCTGTATTTCTGTAGGTCAGATCTTGCCAGCAAACCGGAACACCCCGAGCCCCATTGATCCTGAGACTATCCAAGTTCCTGTGGGCTATGAGCCTGACCCTGCAGATCTGGCTCTGTCCAGCATTCCTGGCCAGGAGATGTTCGACCCTCGCAAGCGCAAGTTCTCCGAAGAGGAGCTGAAACCACAGCCCATGATTAAGAAAGCTCGCAAAGTCTTCATCCCAGATGACCTGAAGGTAATTTGGGGCTGGTGACAAGGTGATCCCTACAGGGTCTCTGACAGTTGCTCACTGAGGTACAGGTTTGGAGCAGGAATCTCTTTTGTCGTGTAAGGTAAATCTTTCAATCTAAATCTGACTTTGCTGTAGAATAAAACAGTTCAGTGTTCTGGATTAGACCGAAGGGAGGATGTCCCCTATTAGTTATGCAACAGTTGAAATTCATGAGCTCAATATTCATTTCCTTTGTATGCCAGAAACTTCCTGCTTGACCTTGGACAGGCTTGCTTTGTCCCATATTTCCCACTTATGAAACAGCCTGATCATGTTTCCTTTTTCTTCATCCTCTTTCAATTCATGTTTCCTTTTTCTTCATCTTCTGTCTATTCAGCACAGGCTATAAATCCTTCAAGGAGAATGGAGAACCCTGATGACAAACTGAAATATGTTGTGTCTTATTTGAAAGTTGTTGTAGTTCTGTGTTTAATAATGAATGAGAGCACTATAGTAAAAACTATTTCACTAGTCTATATTCACTAATCCAGGTGAAAGAATCTAGACAAGTGGTAGGAAAACAGAAGAAAACAGAATTTTTCTGCTGAGAGGTGTGTTTTAATACAATATGTAAAAAACAATACTCCATCAATATGTTGGAAGAAAGAGTCTGTGCCACTCACTGCTTCTGAGATGTGAAGAGTAAAGTGCATGAAGGTAGCAGGAAAACAGATCCAGGTTATCAAACACTCTGAATATTATTTGCTAAGTTGTTTTCCCAGTATGTACTTTCCAAGAGGATCTCTTTTATCAGAGGCAGTCAGGGCAGAATTTCATTCTGCTGTTGCTACTGCCCCCAAGAGACACAGCCTGAGAGCCTGTTGGAGTCAGTGGGAATCCCTGGCTGCATGTGCAGGGAGCCTGGGATGCCATGTGTTTGCACCAGATTGATGGCATTAGGGAAAGAAGCTATTTTTATCCCTAAGCATGCTGTGGTGCAAGTTAAAAGCATAGAAATCAGAATTGCAGTAGTGCTCAGGTTGCTGTCACTCAGCTTTCCTTTGCAAAGGTTTCCCTGCACCTTGTTGCTTACCTGGGCCAAGTTTTATTCCCTGCTGGGTTGCAGTGCCCAAGGGAGAGGTACTTGCTGCAGGAATGGCTGCAGTTTCTCCCTGTGTCACATCTCCCAGGTACCCTTATGCAACAAAGCAAGCTTTTGGCAAAGGTCCTGTTGGCCAGAGGTGGAAGCCAGCAGCGCACACAGGAGCCAAGCAGGAGCTCAGGGTCTCTCATTCCCTCAGGATCATCCCATGGCTTGCCCTTGACTTGTTTCCCAGTGCTTGACCCAAGTGCTGCTTCTGCCCTGGCATGTGGAGCAGCCCCTGGGTTCTGGGGGAGGGTAAGCAGATTAGACCAGTCAATCGTCTCTGGGCTGCATGTGATTTGGAAATGCCAGCCTTACCTCTTTCAGGCCTGGATTAAGGGATTTGCCATAGCAATTTGTTAAAATAAAGAGGGATGAAGCCTAGGTGGCACACTAATAAATTGCTTAAAGCTGATTTTTATGGAGTGAATTGAGATGGGAAATTATAAACAAGATTTGGGTCATAGCTTTTTGCTCCATACTTGTATTTTGGAGGATTTTGTGGGGCCCCATCTACGTACAGGTGAAGAGCCATTTAGAGATAGTGCTGGCTCCAGATCAGCATTCCTGCACACTTTGTTGGGCCAAACTGATAGAAAGCAGTTCAAGAGCCCTCCTGCCAGCAATTGTTTTGCTCCTGCTTTGCTTTGTGCAGCAGCAGAAGGTGCAGAGAGCAGGATTAGGCTGGGTGAGGGGCCCAGGAGTGGTGGTTGTTTGCTCAGTGCAGCACAGGAGCATGTGGGTCTCTCCTTGGGAGCTGCACAGGGAAATGGAAACCTGTTAGGATGAAGAAGGAGGGAGCTTGAGCTCTGTGACTTGGCCAGGCAGGTTGAGGGTTGAGTGGTGGCTGCATCAGTCTTATTCTGCAGGAGACTGAATTTCACTTTTCACAAGAGATTCTGCTTTGTATTTCCTGAGCACTTCCAAAGTTCTAGAACTTAATTCAGTTACGAAGCAACATCAGAACTTCCATTTTTGCTGCAGGCTACTTCATTGGAAGAGTGGGAAAATCAGGTGAAATTCAGTAGTTACTTGGAGTCTTTGATACACCAGTGCAGTAAGGTGATCTAGAGGCAAGTCTTCAGGGAGAACACTTTGGGAATGTGTTAGCTTATGAAACCTCAGGGGGTAGTGGACCTATTTCTGTCCAATGCTTTTTTTTTTCCCCAGTCAAAGCCTATTGCACTAATCTCTGTGGTTGGTCCCAGAGCAGCCATCATCACAGTGCCAAGGAATCCTCTTGCAGTGACTTAAGTGGTGCAGACAGGAACATTTTGGGGCTCTGTAGAGCGCTTTGAACATTAAAAAAGAGCACAGCAGTAGATGAAATGGGCGATAGCGACACAGAGAGTGAACCAGGTGTAGGCTGGCAGTGCTGAGCAGGGTCAGAGGCAATTTGTGCTGCTGCAGCCGCCGTGCAGGGTGAGCCCTGGCACACGAAGGTGGATGTGCTAACTAGGTCAGCCCGGATGGGAGATGGGTTGTACCTCCGGAACATCGCTTCACTTTTCCTGGGAGGAATTCCCTGTCAGGAGGACGAGGGGGGTTCGTGTAAGCATTTTGACAGAAATCGTGAGGCCCTCAGCGCTGCCGGGACGGGTGGTGCCGCGCACAGGCCTAACACCACCCCTGCCGTGCCACGGGGCGACACCGCGGCCACCCGTGCTCGGCGGAGCCCATCAGACATTTCACCAAAATCTAACCCCTCCGTTTGCCCTGTGTGTGTGTGTGTGTGTCTCACGAGCAGGACGACAAATACTGGGCTCGGCGCAGAAAGAACAACATGGCAGCGAAGCGCTCCCGGGACGCGCGGCGGCTGAAGGAGAACCAGATCGCCATCCGCGCCTCCTTCCTGGAGAAGGAGAACTCGGCGCTGCGCCAGGAGGTGGCCGACCTGAGGAAAGAGCTGGGCAAGTGCAAGAACGTCCTGGCCAAGTACGAGGCTCGGCACGGCCCCCTGTAAATCCGAGACGGGGGAAGTGGGGTGTTTTGTTGGTTTTTTGGTTTTTTTTCCTTTTTTCTTTTCTTTTTTTTTTTCTTTCTTTGTCGCGGGTTGGCATTTGACTAGATGGACAATGTGTTTCCTGTTTGATAGCACCACACCCAAACCAACCTTTCTGTCTTCAGCACTTTACCAGAAGCAGAAACAAAACTGACTTAACGTTGGTTCTTTTTTTTTGTTGTTTTTGGGTTTTGTTTTTTTTTTCCCCTTTTTGTTTGCGTGTACGTGTCCCTGCGTGTGCGTGTGTGCCCAGGTCTGTGTCTGTGGGTGTGCATGTGCGTGGGTGTGGGTGTGCGTGTGCATCTCAGCACTTCCCATTTTTATCAGCCCTCTTCAAAGGGTCCCACATTTTTACCTGGACTGTTGAGAACCGCCATAGTAAGCTTTTTATTACCTTTTTTTTTTTTTTTTTTCTCTTCAGTGCTGCTTCAGAGTAGGGGTTTTATGTTCTCGTAATCAGTTCCATCCTCCTGATTTACTTGGAAAGATCCCAGCATAAATTACAAAAAAAAAAAAAAGGAAAAAAAAAAAAAAAACAAAAAAAAAAAAAAGTAGATCTCAGTTTGTTTTTTTTTTCAAGAGTAACAAGCTATCGTTTTAAGTCTGTCTAATCAGAAAAGTTAACATGCTAATAAAGTGCACAAATAATAATTTAGTACTACACTGCAGAACTATTAATTTATAGATCGCTTTCGTTGTATTTTTTAAGTTTTGGTGATAATTGTCTTCAGATTTAAAAGTGCTGTTAGACTGAGTTTAGCTAATACTCATGATAGATCCCATAATGGCTTCTCTGTAGCTACTAAGGTTCCTTTTGTCTCCACGGACCCCAGGTAGGTAGGTAGGAGTTGTTGGTAGAGCACAGAGCGTTACCTTGCACTGCCTGTACCTGAAGCAATAACCCTGCGTGCATGCTGCCCGGACGTTCCCAGCGGACGTGGGACGGTTCCCTACCCAACAGCAGTCTCGATGTCTTGAACAAGGAGTTCCAAAAAGTCCCAGCCACGTTCCCATGAGCATGCTGAGTGTGTCCCTGCCGTGGGGGAGAGCATGTGTAAGGAGCAGGATCGTTAGTTGAAAAGGAGAACAAAATTCAATAGCGTCAAATCAGAGCTGATGTCGAAATCAGAGGGGCTTTTCTGTTTTCAGTTAGTTACTCCACTTTGTGATTAAAAGTTGAATAAATACCTAAATTAAGTTGGTTTTTTCCCCCATGTTTTGTAATATATTTTCTGTGGATTATATCTTGCTGTTTAAAAAAAAAATCACTTTTATTCAGTTAGAAGTCACTGGTTTGCAAAGCCCATTTTTTCCTAGTGATTGTTGTTTTGAGTGTGACATGAACTGATGGTTCTGAACTTTATTGTTTTAAACTCTCTGCTTTTGAACATGTATGTTCTAATATAAAGTGGACTTCTGAAAAATGAATGTAAGAGACACTGGTGTATTTCGGAGGGGGATGGTGTTGTCACATACTGTGGTTAATCCAATCAATCTAAGTGTTTACTCTAGACCAAAAGGATAGATATTATAAAATGTATAAAGTTTATACAGAATAATTATAGTATGTTTGTTTTGTACAGTATTTTTCAAGTACAAATACTGACAATGTATTTTGAAAGACATATATATAGCAAAAAGAAAAAGCTATTCCATGTTTAAAATATATAGCAAAGATATATATTCTCCATTATTGTATAGAAAGGAAATGCTTAGGGGTTTGTTGGTTGTTGTTTTCTTCTTTTTTTTTTTCTTTTTTTTTTTTTTTTTTTTTTTTTTTTTTCTTTTTTTAATCTGTAATATTTTAAGCCTGGCACACTGGCATGTTCTGTGCTTTAAATTAAATTTTTATGGAAGTAATACGACTTTCCAGGATGTTCCGTATTACTGAAAAACAGACTTTTTTATTTTTCATCAGAAACACATAAAGAAACTGTTTAACAGGGACAAAGCACAACATGGATTTTAGTCAACTATTGATTGGACATTACAACATTTTGTAATGGCAGAAAAATAATATATAACACAAAACCACTCGTGGTCATTTCCAATCTGCTGCTGCTGCTAGAATCTGTTTCCAGCTGAATTTTTTTTTGTTACAAACAGCTCAGATGCTGTACACAGCTGTGTGTACTGCATACAGCTAGTAACATGAGGAAAATACGGTGCTACATGTCTTGCTCACAGTTTTCTAAGTGTTCTGACATTATTTTCAAATAAAAAGGTTGTTCATTCCATTAAATCATTATTGATGCTTCGGGAGATGGCTGCAAAGAGCTCAGCATTTTGGTCAGCATTAAAACCACCCTTGCATGGATGGCATTTCTGCAGTATTTTTCCACCAGCACACCTGCCTTGTCGGTGTCCTGTAACGTGCAGTGCTTGCCCCTGGACCATTTGTTGAGCAAATGGAATTTCCATGTGCTGCAGGAAGGTTTGGAGGGCAGTGAGCTGTTCCTAAAGGTCAGCACAAGGCACTGCAGGGCACAGCAGGCTCTGGCACAGGCAGGGGCTCTGCTGCAGCCACTTGGGAAGGGAATGCTGCTGCTTTTCCCTCCGTGGCAGGGCTCGGAGCTGCTCTGCACACACCTGGAACAGCAGCACAGCGAATTGCAGCAGCCTCTCATCACCTCAAAGGGCGTTTTTGGGGTGACCCAAGAGCAGAGTGAGGTCAGTGGTGCCACTGCTAGGGCAGGTTGTGACCACTAAGCTTTGTGTAACGTGCAAAAAGCAGCTTGGTAAAGAAAAATAAAAAAGAATTCTTTTGTTTCTTTGGGCAGGGAAGGGGTGGGACGTGGTTGAGGACTGGATATCCCAGGTTTGTTTGAGGCATGGCTACAGAGGAGCACAGAGGTTCCTGGCTCTACCTTGGCCAGCAGTCCCAGAGCTGTTCAGTGGCTCCTGGTCCCATCCTGGAGATGGGATCCCAGAAATGATCCCAGAAAATCTATGTCACAGGCTGCAGAGTCTCTTTTGGGATGGGGACATTCTGAGGAGCTTGGGCACTCCACACCTCCTCTGGGACTGAGGTACTCTGTGCTCTGAAAAGCTCACCTGGAAAAAACAAAACAAAATAGAAAAAAAAAAAAAAAAGGCAAAATATGTGGGCTTAAAACTTAGAAAATCCCCAGGCTCACTATCCAAGTTGTCTCCCTGAAATAAAAATGAAAATAAATAAATGGAAGTTCAGCTCATTTTCAATTCCCAATGACAGCTCAGCTGGGCTCATCACACCTCTGATGGCTTTGTTGCTCATGAAGGAGCTTTTAGGTATAAGAAATTGTAATTTTATAAAAATAGAAATATATATATTTGCAGAATAATTAATAGCTTATCTAAATAATTCACTGACCTCTATTACACTATAAGCATTGGTAAAATGCTTGTCTTCTCTTTTGTTTTTTTCTTTTTTCTGAAACTTAGAAGTGGATTTTTTCTTTTTACAAAAGAAAGCCCTCTAGAAATCAGTGGGACTGGAGATGGATTTGTGCATCTGAGCACCTTGGGGGTCTCTGGGAAAGCTGTGGCAGAGGAGGCAGGGCAGGGGTATTTCTCTTTCTGTTTTGAGGTGGTGCTGAAGTCACCAAACCAAGCACCATGGAAATAAGTTCTGACTTGAATCCACAAAAGCAAGAAATTCAGAATGCAGGGGAGGAGCCGGGGCGAGCACCAGGGATGGGATTGGTTCAGACCCCTCTCATTTGAATCTCTTGCCTCTGTGGGTTTGTAATACCCCCAATTATTGCTTTAAAATTATTTTTGCATGTAATTTTACAATAGAGATGTGCTGTTTATTTTTATTTTGTTGACTTTTTTATGTGAAGAAAAGAAAATTATATTAAAACTTATATGTGATCAACCATCGTATTTCTGGCAACACCACAAGACAGAATTAAATACAAGTTTAACAAATAGATCAAATTATCTGTATGACAAGAAATGGTTTGCATCCTGTATGCTGTTCAGCCCAAATCTTTTTTTTTTTTTTTTTTTCTGTCTGTTATTCTTAATGTTTAATAAACTTTTAAATTTTTCTTCTCTCAGCTTTTGGTGTTTCAGTGGTGTATGAGGGCACGGGGCTTTTGGGAGGGGATTTTCCTGCCCCATCCTCTGGTCTGTCCCGCCAGGGGATGGATCCCAGCTTATTTGGAGGGGGTAAATATCCCCCAACCTTCCCAGCTACCAGGGTTGGGTGTAACCACAACAAATATGTGTTTACATGAGACTAAATAATTCAAATCATACTATAATTAGTGCTATTTACTATTTTAACAAAAATATTTATATATATATAAGTAATAACTATATAAGTAACAAAGTAGTGGTACAGTGGAAGCACCATTTCCATATATGCATTATATACTTTATATATAATGAGATGTGATCATGTGTTAATTCACTGTAAATTCATAGAGTAAATTCATAAAAATGCTGCATACCAAAGAGTACTTTTTATTGTAGTATACAACTTATTCATTTTACTCTCCATTATAGCTAATATTTTATATGGACCACATGACAGATAATACATACTCCAGACTTTTAGATATATAAATAAATACAGCCTGGGAGAGAAAAACTGTAACTCAGGACTAAACCTTCCTATACACAAATTATTAAACATATGTACATGTGTATCTATATATTTATAGCTGGGTACACAGCATGATATATAGGCACACACACCAATAAAAGTCTGCATTTTAATATACATAGCTCCAATTATGCACAAAATGTATGTTTTAATAACACACTGACTCAATTCCCCCTCTGTGTGTGTGCATTCTTTGATTAGTTTTAAATATGTAGCTATAATATAAATTCATATATTTTAATACACATATTAAAGATATGTGTGTATATAAATTTATAACTATATAAATTAAAATTGAATTTTCATATACCACGTTTATCATAATTGCTTTTAGCTTCTTATACACCTTTATAAATATATCAATAGCTTTATTAATAAAAAGATTTTTTTATGAGACAGAAAGTGTATTTGGTCTAATAACCACACACACATGCATCTACACAAGCACACATATCTCTGTGCATCCACAGAGCTATACATTGGCTAATTATACTTTCACAGAGAATATTTAACAGCATTTATTTTATTAATAAACCTTTCTAACTTTTTAAAAAATACATATTATTGCTATAAAAGTCTGGTTTTGCCATATATGTTATGCACAAACTATAATTGCTACAATACACAAACAGTGTGGGCACACATATCCTTGTTCTTTCTCTCTGTGTTTAATGTATTTACAATAACTGTATTTCATTTAGACTACCAGAATTTACTACTTGAATAAAACTTTTAAATGCACACAAAAAATATTTTATTGTTAGAAAGGTGTCTTTTTGATGCTTGCTCTGAATTATGCACAAGAGTTGTCATAATATATGTACATTTCCACATTCACCTGTGTGCCCACATAGCTCTGTCTATAAACAGTGTATATATATTTAGAGTTTATATACATATATATACTATATACTATACATGATGTTTTATTTTTTATTTACTTTATATGACAGGATTTTGACACATGATGAGGCATTTATTAGTACACATTTGCATACCCAGAGAAAATCTAAGAAATATTATTAACACAGCATAGGTATTAACATATTTTAATATATAAGTATTTAAATATATTTTAATAAATATATATATATTTC
>WEIU01020675.1:916176-938123 GCA_013389925.1 Aegithalos caudatus | reverse complement strand
ATATATATTTCATATATAAATATTTAAAATAAACCATCTCCTCTCCAGCCCAAGCCCAGGACACATCTTGATGAGGATCCAAGAGCATCTTTTGGAGTCATTTTTCCAGAGCTTTTGCCACTTTGAGGTCCCAGCGCTTTTGTTTTAACCCACCTGCTTTGACTTCAGGATATATCTGGTGGATTTAACATTCATGGATGGAATAATCCCAGAAAATCTATAATTAAAAAATAATAATAAAAAAAAAAGACTGGAGAAGTCTGGTGCCAAGGCGTTCCCTTGGCTGGGCACAGCCCCAGCTCTGGCTGTTCTGGACCATCCGACCTTCCCTAAGGGCTGGGTTTGCTGTTTCTTTTAAACTTCTTTTTCCCACCCCTCCGTTTTCATGAAACCTGGGAGAATTTCAGGATCTTTGAGATGCTTTAAATCCTCTATCACCCTTTTCTAGCTGCTTAAAAGCATTATTCCAGAGCCAAAGACACAGCCGTACCCACGGAAGTCTGGACGGTGAAAAACGAATCCTTGATACTGCATTTAAGAGGAATAAATGGGATTTGTCACTGTGACTGTGACCATATTGGGGGGGGTTTGGTGGTTTTTTTTAATATGTAATCATTCCCTAACTGCAAATGTGGGTGGGGAAATAGGAGAGATCCACGGTGGAAATGCTGAGAGCGCTTCCCAGCCGACACAAGAGGTCACACAAGAGCCGCCAGTGGCCCCGAGCGCTGGGCTCTGCTCCAAACACCGCCAGCTTTTCCTTCGAATATCCCCTCATCCTCCCTCGGCTGCTTCTCCCTCGGTACAGCTGCTCTGGATGAGACCCTGTGAAGATCTGAGTCACCCGTGGTCAGGGGACAAGCACGGTGTCACCTCACCTGCACAGTGTCACCTCACCTGCACAGTGTCACCTC
Source organism: Aegithalos caudatus (assembly GCA_013389925.1). Lineage (NCBI taxonomy): Eukaryota > Metazoa > Chordata > Aves > Passeriformes > Aegithalidae > Aegithalos > Aegithalos caudatus. The sequence goes on along the minus strand of WEIU01020675.1, from coordinate 937,209 downwards.
ACCTGGCTGGTGTCACCTCACCTGCATGGTGTCACCTCACCTGGCCGGTGTCACCTCACCTGCACAGTGTCACCTCACCTGGCCGGGGTCACCTCACCTGGCCGGTGTCACCTCAACTGCACGGTGTCACCTCACCTGGCCAATGTCACCTCACCTGCCCGGTGTCACCTCACCTGGCCGGGCCCCTGGTGAGGCACTGGGGCACTTGGGTGCTGGCAGGGGATCTGTGAGTGTTTCACCCACTCAGGTGGGCAGAGCAGATGAATGGTGCTGCCCACACCGATACCATGTGCACGTTGTTCCTGTCACAGGCACGTGTTGGTGTTTTTGAAGGGTTGGGTTCCTTGCTCAGTCATATTACATCTGAAAATGTTTCAGGATCTGCTCAGCTTTTTATAATCTTGTAGGTGACCCCTGCTTTGGGGTATGGTTTAAACATTTAGTAGTATATGGCCTAATTGTCTTTGGTGTGATTTTATTGATTAAATAAAGAAGGGCGAGATGAGGGAGATAAGAAATCCTGTTCTGGTCACTCTTGCTCAGCAGAAAGCACTCTGGGAAAGCGAGGTAAAAAATAGGTCATGTAAGCAGAGGACAAACTGTACAGTGGCATGTGGTCACCTCGTGTGTGGGGCAGTGACTGGGGAGATGTGTTTGGTGGTTTTTTTTAGGTGATGGGTAAAGGACACGTGAACAATGACCCACAGCAGCAGGCAGGCAGTGCTTGCTTGTTTTGCTTCAGTTTAGAGCATAAAAGGCTGGGTTTTTTCTAAGAAAGGGTTTTCCTCGGAGCAAGCAAGAAGGAGGTCCGTGTGCCTTTGTTCCTCGTTGCTACAAAGAAGGAAAAGCTGCCATCCTGGGATGCTGTGTGGGCTGGTTTGGGGGGAGAGTTAATTTTCTGGCTTGATGCCTTTCCCCTGAATCATGGGGTTACAGCTCCTGCTTCCACCTCTCCCTCCTTCTGCACTGTCACTAATTTCTCATGTCCTGTGTCACAGCATCAGCTGTGTCTGGAGCCTGGAACACCCTGCTGGCTCTGTCAAACAAGGTGGCAGGGATGCAAGATTGAAGGGACTGAGTTTGTTTAAATCCAGAGGAGAAGAAAACAAGGGAAGAAGCTACAGAAAACCTGCCTGGAAGGGCTCTTCTCTGAGCTGCTGCAGACAGGACAAGGAGTAACAGGCTTAAAATACAACAAAGAAAACAGTGCTTGGCCAGCCAGGAAAAAATAAAAAAATAAAAAAATCAAGAGGGCAGCGGGTGAAACATTGAAATAAACTGCCTGGGAGGATTGTGAAATCCCCATTATTAGAGGCTTTTCAGAACAAGCCTGTCAGGACTGACAGGCAGAGTCCATCCCGCCTGCAGGCAGAGGAGGGGCTAAAAATACCTCCCAGTCCTTTCAATCTTTATTTTCCGTGGTTTAGCAGAAGGCTGATCAAGCTGCTCAGCACCATCAGCTTCAAGACAAAAGCCATTTCTGTTCAAACATATTCATATATTAAGACACATATTAAAAAAAATAAAATCCATATTCCCCTCCTGGACCAATCAATCCTAGGCTTCCCATGTTGATGGGTTTTGATTAGAGAAGACAGTTGAGTTCCCACAGCAACAATGCTCAATCCTCCAGCATTTGAGAGGCTACTAAATCCTTGCTGGTGGAAGCCAAAAGTGCCACAGGTTCCCCATGTTCAGTAGGTGTTATGGGATGGGTTTCAACACCCAGAGTAACTACAAACCTCCTGTGGGCTGCTCTGAATGTCCTGCTGGGGAATGGCTCAGCTGCTGGCTGGCTGTGTCACAGGTGCCACATGCCATCCCTGGTCACACCTCTGGGCCTCTCCTGGAGCTACCACCACCCACCAGGCACTGAGGAGCTGCCTGCTGGAGCTAAGCCTTTCATTCAGTCTCTACCAACAGCTTTGCAGCTCTGAAAATTTAAGGGAGATTTGCAAAGGCACCTAAAGGATTTGGGCACTCAGCTCCATGCCAGCAGGGCTGGGGCTGCTAAGCAACAGAGACATCTGAACAGAACCCTGAGAGCACACCAGCTTCATTAGCCAATGATGTAACCATGTTATATAAAACTGGCCTCTCTGCCAGCCTTTTGCAACAGGATTTTGGTTCCCCAGCTTAGGAGCAAGCACCCAGCAAAGGGAACAAGCACTGCCACCCTTCCTGCTCACCACGGACAGGAGGAGGATACCTGGGGTGGAAACAACCCAGTGGCAGACACCCAGTACCAAACACCACCCAAATACCAACCTGAAAACTCTTTTATCTGCTTTCCCTGGGGCCTGGACCTGTGAGTGGAACTTCTCAGAGTGTTCAGCTGGCAGCTGGGACAGGTTCTCTGTGCTGAGCTCTCGGGGCAGGCTGCCAAGCTCAGGCCAAGGCCAAGGCTGAGCAGCCTGGGGGTGTTCAGCCTCAGGGCAGTGTTAGCACATCACTGCTGCCAGTGCCCCTAGGGCTGGGAATGCTGAGTTCAAGGCAGCCCCACACTTCCAACAGCCACTAGAGAACATCTCAGGTGTCTCACGTCCATTCCCTTCCCTGGGACAGCAGCTGGTGAGTTTATTCAGACAAATGAAGACTGAAACAGTCCCAAGCAGCAGGATGGAGGAGCAGCCTCTGGCTGCTGGAGCACAGGCTGAGAAAGGGGAGGCAGAAAGCACCCACACCCTGGAGCCAGCTTGGCTGTGCCATCCTGATCACTCTTTTGTCAACTATTTTTAGCTTTAACCTCACAGCACCTATTGATGGGTGAAAGCAATCAGCAGCACAGCCCAGCATCCTGCACTCTTTAAATAGCAAAGCATGGAGAAAAGATTTAGTCAAGCACATGATGTGACCACGACAGCCTTGGCCTTCAGGGACATCTCGTGGCTAAACACACCAGACCCAAGTAAAGAACTCTGCAGATGTTCTGAGGAGGGACATTTAAGGAAGAAAAGAAAAAGGATGAAAAATTTTAGTAGCTTCTCTTTAACTTGCTCATTCCAGCCCCAATAATGTACATTTAATAGAATGTCCTGAGTTGGAAGGGTCCACAAGGCCACTCAAGCCTGCTTGGAAAGGACTTTCTTACTTACCTAGAACTGGCAGAGAGCAACACCATTTCTTACCATAATCACAAATAATTAAGAGGAATGTGGAGCAGACAGGATTGGAACAGCAGCCTGCTTTTAGACCTCTTTTTGTTAACAGGAAGAAAAATGAATATTCTCTTTGTGCATTCCTCACTGTTTAATTTAAACCAATACAATTCAAATGAGCACTTAGATAAATCCTTAAATGAAACCCTTCATTTAACAGAATTATTTTTTGATGCACAGGATATTGTGTTATTAAAACATGACCTGAGAATATATCCAGTATTCAAAGTACCTGCTGCATCCCAGACATCTTCTGGAAAGGTCCATCTGAGATGTTTGCTATCACTGCCTCATTTAGACTCAGCCTACTTGTTGCACTTCTAAAACCGAGAGAGGCACAGAAAACACAGAAGCAAATGCTTTCAAAAACATTTGCCTCAGGAAGACAAAGAAATCCCATCTCTGTACAGCAAGCATTACTGGAAAAAGCACTATCCTTACTCCTGAGAGGAATCAGCCTCAAGAGCTGCAATTAGATGGAGGGGAAAAAAGGAAAGACTAACTGATATGCTTGCTTTTCAGACAGAAACATATTCTTAGTTCAGCTTGTCTATATTTTATGCAATGATACTCCCCCAGGGATAGGAGCAAAATTATGTATTTCAATGTTCTAAGCTGAAAAAAAAAAAAATCCCAATATATAATGGTATAAGAAACTTGACCCAGAACAGCAAAAGGGAAAAAAGCAAGTTCTAAATATTGACCAAAATTTAGAAATATATTTCTTTCCATATTAAAAATCGAATCATTTGGATTGCAGTCCTTCCTACTGTTTTTAAAGCATTGGCTGAGCAGGCATGAGGGTCCTAAGCTTCAACTCAGGATCTCTTTTATCAGGAGAGGGCACAGTGTCAGTCCCTGACTGCCCTGCCCAAGTGATGGAGGGGAAAAGGCAACCACCAGGAACACAAGAGTTTTCCAAATTGCACCAAATGTTTATTGTTAGTCTAGTACATTCAATATCATATTGACTAGAATACAGTAATTCAAAATATTTTTGGCGAATTGAAACTTTTTAAAAACCATTTCAAACACTCCAAAAAGCAAATGCCATGAAAAATTAACTTAAAATTAAAACAAACATATTCAAGCAATAGTTTAACCTTTGACTACAGAAAACGTTTACATGTATTTTAGTGGTTTTAGCAGTACTGCATTTCAACAAAATATATGGACTCACAAAAAGTGAAAATATTAAAATAGACACAATGTTAAAAAACTGAGGCATCCAGATGTGCAAGACTGTTGTAGCAGAATCACCTGCCCAGCTGTTCCCTTTGCTCTCTTTTGGGGCAGTTCATGAGTTTGCTGTGCTGCTGCCACTTCTCTGATCACCTGCTACTACCACACAGCAATTCTTCAGTGTCTTGGATTTTAAGTTTGTCCCTCTGGTAAATTCCCTATACAAATGTAAATACTCTAAAACACGATCCTCTGGCAAATCTGAGTCAGGAACACAAGAGAAAACATCCTATCTTTAAAACATCCCTATCTTGCTATCTATTGTTTGCAGACAGGCAATATCCAGAACAAAATCTGAAAAAGGCAACACATTTTGGTTTTGTCTTTAAATACTGACATGAAAAACTGAGTAAATTATAAAAAGGATAAAGTCAATCTTAATATAAGACATTCATTACGTAGTGGTACAGGATACAATTTTGGGACAAACAGGATTACAATGACTTCTACACTGGTCACTAGAGCACATGTTCTACAGTCATGACTTGCTACCACTATTGGATTTCCTGTACAGACAGACAGTAACAAAGACCAGCTGGACTTTGTGTGAAGTCCCAGGGTGACAAGTGACACCCTATCAAGTTCTCCAAGCTCTGCTCCCTGCCAGGCTGTGCTTGTGAAGAATCCTGAGCTCCAGGTGCTCAGCAATGCTCTGCTGCTGCTCCCACCTGGATCTGCCAGCAGAAACACTCCACCAGAAGCTGGTGGTAGAGTCAGTTTAAATCCCTTTGGAAATCTAAGCCTCAATGCCACGTGTGTATGGGCTGGGGAAAGGAGTGACCCTGGCTTGCATGGGGGGCATTCCCCAGAGGAGCCCCCACCCTGGGCAGCACAGGTACAGCTGGGAACCTGGAGGAGAAAATCCCCTCAACTATTCCTTTTACAGCTCTTCAGCATGAATAAAGCCAACTTAAGGTCTGGTTCAGTGGTACTGTACATGAGCAGAATGCTGCCTTGGTAGAACTCAGCGGAATCACATTTAGGTTTTAGTTTGTGAAAGTGGTTATTGCAATTACAGCTGCAATAGGACCTTAGGAAGAGGTACAATGTCTGCTCCTCAGGACAGGGTGTGGAATGTAACCATTTCTTGCAAGAGTTTGCAACATGAGTAACTGCATAGATGACAGTTGTGTGTCTTCAGTTCAGTAAATGTACTTTCAAAGTTTACAAAAAACACAAAAAAGTTTCTATAAAAGTCACATTATACCAAGATAATGGGTGGTAAAAGTAGATTAGTTGTCTCCGATTCATGTCTAAGAAATGACTCGTGGAAAGATGATAGAAACCAATTTCAGGTCAAGAGCATTACATTTTCACTATTGCACTGACTTCACCATTTGAATCACTAATTTAGAAAAATTCACGTAGTTAAAAACTGTAAAATTAAACTAGCATACAAAATTTGTTTGTAAACATCAGGTAGCCAGTTCTTTTACCGTGGAATGGACTCTTGGTTACTGCAGTACAGTCTCTCCTTACAGCACTTGCCATGTGATGGGCAATGGCAGGACACAAACATCACTTCACAGTAATCGTGTTCACAGAACCACCAAAGTCAGTGCAGTTTCGCTGTGCGATTCTCCCGATTCCCCCCAATTCTTTAAGTCAAATAATACTGTTACAGAGGCCAAGTGCAGATTATTTTCTGTATGTATCTACCCAGAGAGATCCACCCATCTCATAAGTGCCTGATGATGTCTGCAGGACTCCTGTACAGGTACTTCCAGATGGCGTAGTAGTGGACAGCAGCGGCCGTGGCCACGAAGAGGTGCCAGATGGCGTGGGCAAAGGGGATCACCCCGTCACTCTTGAAGAACACCACGCCCAGGCAATAGATCAAACCTCCCCAGGCCACCTCCTGCAGGCCCTCTGTGTTGTTCTGTCAGGGTGTAAAGGAGGAGAAGTGTAGTTATGGACAAAATATAAAGTGCTTTTCTTCCCCAAAGCAAAGGGAGCTGGCTGTGACAGCTCAGAAAATGTTGGGTGGGACAGATGGACAAGTGAGAAATGCAGTGTATTTATATTACATTTTGTGAAATGCATAATAATGTGTTTATATACCATGTCCCCATCGCACTAGAGAAGTTATACTGGGACAACTCAAGAACTAAAACAAGATTGATGGTTTGCTTCATCAGCAGAGCAGACAAACATGGAGACAAAGAAAACCACAGTAATCTGTGGAAGCGTGAGTTTAGTGCAGCAAGACTTTGATACAGCCACTTAAGGCATTAACTTATAAATGTGTCAGGCTTATATTAGAAGCAGAGAGGATTAATCAACATTATTTAAAAGGTGTAACTATAAATAAGTTTGGAGTAGGATGCTTTTCAGATGCACTAAGAAACACAGACTCTTTATCTACACAATGCAGCCCAGGTTGAACAAAACAAGGCAGCATTTCACTGAAATGTGAACTATAAATCCAAACTATAACTGAATGCATTTGAGAACATTTATAAGCACAGTGTACTAAAATGAACATCTCAGCAGAGGAAAGAGCTGCACTGGAATTTAAGCTGGTTATAAAAGGCAAGTTTTGTTTGTTTGCACTGTTAATAGTCACATTTCTTACCATGGATGTTACTACCAGAGCAGGAGAAAATCCCATCGCTAAATAGAAAAAGAGTTCAACGATCTTATACCTAAAAAGGAATGATTTGAGTCATTTAAGGAGGTGTACCAGAGGATGAACATTTCCTTCAATAGCAAAAAAAAAGGACATTTTAAATTATGTGTTGGTATGGAGTCATTACTCTATTCAAAAAGCTTTTCATGCAGATAGATAATCAGTGTTTTATGACAAAATTAAAACTAGTGTTTATCTCTGCATTGTAGAGTTGCAGGCAATACCCTCTCTAAACATTGCCTAGATGTCTTCACTTGCAGTAGGTACCAGTGAGAATAAAACACTGAGACAACTGAAATTTTCTTACTTGATGAGAACCTTGGTAGCTCATCTCCAAAACAAACAACAACAAAAAAAATTGGTCTTGTTCTCTGAGGATAATTTTCAGTTTAAAGTTAAATGCAAAGAGTAATTCTTACTTTTCATGGTAGAGAAATACATAAAGGGTTCCTCCAGCAGCCATCAGCCAGATGAACCATCGCATGTGAGATGCCAGAGGTCCCAGCTCACGGAGATTTAACCTGGAGGCACAAAGATTCCAGGAGACAGAAGTGCTGAGTGAACAGATCACACTGACACAAGAGCAGCAGGGATTAATAAAAACAAATGAACACTCAAGGCTTTAAGTACAGAATGATGGGGAAACAAACACTGGGACATCCTATCCACAGAGAGGCAGAAGATGTTTGCATTGATGGGTGGAAAGCATGAACTGAGCTAAGTGGAATATAAATAAACCACTTTCTGATGTTTTCTAGCATCACTTTCTGTTCAGCAAGGCCCAGGACTACAATTACATTACAATGTCTGTCACAACACAGAATGTGGTCAATTGCATCCAAGAAGGCATCTAGGGATTTTGGAAAGCTGCAAGGACAAACTGTTTGCTTTGGAAAAGCTTTGATTGTGCAGCTCTGGTCCCCATTTCTTACCATGGTGCGTAGGATGCTGCAATGAAGACATAGATCATCATTCTGTCACACATGTGAAAGCAGTGCTCCATTGTCCTGGGGAGAGAGAGACAGGACAGGTCACCATGACACATTTTGGAAAGTTTTTTGCATCATCTCATTTTCCTGACCTGCTTTGGAATTACTTTGGGGAAAATACCTTCACCTCCATCTTTCTTCAAACCATGGGGAGGAACTGAGACACAGAAGAGCTGAGCACTTCTCCAGTCCTCTCCCCTTCTCCATCCCACCTTGCATCCCTGTCACATCAATTCTGCCTAATCCAGACACTGTTACTATTTAGTGACTACTGGCTAAATCCAATTTATGGGCCAGAATTATTTAGGGGTCTTATGAGAGAAAAATAAAATAAATTAAGAATTAAAAATAAAATAAAAATAATAAATCCCACGTCAGTTTTGCTATTGCTGCCTTGGTCCCAAGGAGGTTTCCTGCTCATTAGCTGGGCATTGGCAAAAGCTGTGTTCCTCAAAGCACTTGAGCATGCCATAGTCCCAGACAGTGTCTTTGTGTCTGCAATGGGATATTATCCATCAGCCACTTACATTCTGTTTTTCCCATTCTGCTTCTGGATTAAGAGCCACTAGGGCCCAGGAAAACACAAGGCAGCAGACATTCAAGTTCATTGGTACATGAGCTTGGCTCACTATTTCTCCCCAAAAAAATCAAGGGTGTTTTATCATTTATCACGACTCAGTAGAAAGTACCACTCCAACCTCCTACAAAATTGCTTTGTACTGAGAAACACAAGGGGAAAACACGAGGAGAAATGGAGATTGTTTTCTGCTGCTACCTTAGGTGGCTCTTTTTCCAGGAGACAATGTGGAAGACGGTGGAGACGATGAAGAGGGCGCAGAGCCCCAGGCCGTACATCCATGCTGTGATCTTCTCCCAGCGGTCATCGGAGAGCCGGTGCAGCAGGGCACTGCCCACGATGGCAGGGACAATCAGCAGCTGCAGGACAAAGGGACACTCTCAGCTCTGCCCTGTGCCACCCACAGGGCAGCACCAGCAGGCACAGAGCCCAGCCACAGCCAGAGTGAGTTCTGTCATTGCCTTTCGAGGTGATGCGTCAGCACCAGAAATTCAACAATCTCAGGCATAGGTTGGACTTGGTTTTGCTGAATTTCTTCCCCCATGGTACCAGGGAAGGTTACCAACTCCTCTAGCCTTGACAGCAAATTCTTTTATCTAATTCTGTAAATATTAGCAGTATTATTTATTTTCACATTCTGCCTCATGTTTCAATACCATGTAAATTCTATTCTAGGCTTGAATTTAAGATACCTCTTGTGCATAGATCCAGAGCACAAAACAGATCAAAATAAGCTTGAGTCCCAAATGAAAAAACAAAGCATTCAGCAAAGTGCAGTTGCAGGAATTAAGCAACAGTTTTGCAGAACTTGGGCTTAAGTTATCATAAATAAACAAGCTGCAAACTTCTCTCATTAATAGATTTTTAATGCACAAAGATGTTCTCCTAATGCAGCATATCCAACTCTGTTTTCTTTCCCACCTCCCTCTCAAGCATCTTTATGTCACTTCTTCCAAAACAGGCCCTGTTCAAACATCATGATAAAATTACCACGCTCACATGAGGCATCCAAGATGCAGGCTTCACATACATTTACAACTACACTCCCTTCCAAAATAAAATACATGATACACCTCTATCTCCTTCAGGAAAAGGCAAATAGAAAAGGGAGGGAAGGAGAAAATAACTTTTAAAAAGGCTAAAAAATACCCTATGTCCAACAAGTATTTAAAGAAGAGAGCTCACTGACTCAGACATTTTTATCCATCTCCTTCCACTCTCAAGTCAGCCTTCTAAATTACAAACACTGCACAAATCCCCTTCCAGGCCCTACAGCATGTCTAAGATGTTAATTTGTTCCCTTGAATTGCAAATAAACTTCTTAGGTTAAATTCTTGGTAGTTTAACCCAAGCCTCATATGTTAAACAATAAAGCTAGGAACAAGCAATGTTTAAACAAATCTGACCACTTTGCATTACAGGTTTGATAGCTCAGACTGCAGAGTTCCAGTCTAGGCTGACCTGTCTGTCCTTTATCTAATTACAGACTAGAGGAAATTGAGGTTCTGCTCAGTGCAGAGGATGCAGAGCAAACTGAATGGATCCCAGAAGCAGCTGGTTGAGCCAGAGAATAACAACAAAAAACAAGTGGCTCTTCCTTCTGGCTTTGAAGTACATCAGCTGTAGCTTCATTACTATTAAATTTCCTTATGTTTTGCAAAAATTTAGTATATTTGTGCCAAAAGCTGTAGAGACATGGAAATAAAAAGTATGGCATTGATAACATTCCCAGCATTGGGACTAGAGATGAAAACACTTCCTGAGCCCTGTAATGAAACTATGGAAGTTGACTTGGTGCACTTTAAGGCCAGAAATAGTCTGCCAGCCTGGCTTCTCATTTATCACCAACCCTGAGTTTCCATGCACACATCCTGGATGGCCCCCAAATGCAGGGAAGGTTGAAATGTGTCACTCCTCAGGAGATCTGTCACTCCTGTTTTCCACACATGGCACACAGTGTGAATGAAGTGTGGCTGAAGCCCCTGGGACAGGGGGAACTGATGAGATGTGACAGCTGTTTTATTTAGGTTTTTGTAGGGGTGTTGCCATGGCTCTCAGCTCTACAGTCCCACTGGATCCACACTCCTCAGTGTCCTTCCCAATTTTTGGTACAAAATTCAGTTTTGACTAAACTTGACAGCGAAGTAAAACGTTTCAGAGAGATTAAGTATCCATAAATACCAGGTAAAATAGCAAATTCCTTCTAATTCCTTCCAACAGCCTAGGCATGAGCTGCTCAGGGACTCTGATAGAGACTACTTCATAGGAAAAGAGCCTCTTTGGGCTTTAGATTTAGATGTTACACAGAATAACCTGCCTTTCTTACACACAGACCCCAGCTTTTTACTCATTTCCTCAAATAAATATTCCACAAGCTAAGCTGTGACATGGGATGCTCAAATGGGCCAAAACAAAGGTCAGTGTCACTTTTCCCAGTAATTATTGTGTACAAAGTGATATGGTTAAAACAAAGAAGCAATTCTTTTATCACCTCTTTCCTTGCACCTTCAGAAGAGTACAGCACATGAATTAAGGCCTTAATCCCTTTTTTGCCTTGTCTTGCTTTAAAGAACAATTCTACCTCTCACAGGGACCAGCACTGTATTCCATGAGAAGGACTGATTGTTTTTTCTAAGTGTTCATTTTGGAACCATTTTCCTCTCTGTCCCTGATAGGCACCATGGGAACAGTCAGACAAAACAAGAGATGTTNTTTTTTTTTTTTTTTTTTGTTGTTTTGTTTTGTTTTTTTTTGTTTTGTTTTTGTTTTTTTTTTTCCAAAAATAGCTAGATTAAATACAAAATCCCAGAAATGCTACCCTGCTGTTCCAGACAACTGGATGAAAGTTCTTTAGATGACAAGTAACATATGGTACAGTGGGCTTTACCCATCTTACAAAAGAAATACAAAACTTTAATTCATAATAAAGGCAGATTTTCCCATGTTCATTTGGAAAGTTACTTGCACAAGAATTGTGTTTTAATCTTCAGTTTTCAGAATGGAAAAGCCATTAATCAGCCCTTTAAAAGAAGGGGAATTTACCCAAAAAGGAGACAGAAAATCAGAGCTAACAGAATGAGTGGGATTTTGCTGTGTCATTTTACAGCATGACAAAGCATTTCTTAGTTGCCAACATTCCTTGAAAAAAAACCCAGCTACAAGTCACAAAATCTTGGCTTATCTCATCACAGCCTGCAAGCCTTCCAAGTGAATATCATCAAACTCAGTAACTTAATGTACTGTGAACAAAACTGGAACTGTGATGTGCAAATTTACTAATTTTAGCACCTTGATTAATCCTGGCTGAATCAGAAGTGGGGCTGGAAGGGAGATCTGCAGAATAAGAGAGAAGGCAACAGTTTCTAAGCTTTCAAGAGAAGAGAGAACGATGTAAAAAGCTCTTTGCAATAAGGAGGAAGATAAAGGATTAAAACATGTTTATTTACATCTACAGGTGGTCTTTCAGGATGGATTTCAGCACCCCCTCTGTGTGGTGTATTTTGGGGAACCAACTACCACAAACTCTGCTGTCACAATGAGCAAAAAGCCTTAAGGCACAAGGAAAGAGGCTGACACAATAAGCTGTGAACCAGATCAAGGTCACTTCAGGGAAATTACAGTCTGGTTACCAACTTACAGCAAAATATCCAGTACCTTCCACCTGTCTGGGGTTGTTTAGGATACTCCTCCACTGTATTTTACCTGTATTTTTCCATATTTCTTCAGACAATCTCTGCCATGGAGAGCTTTAAAGACCTGCTGGAAGTTTTGCTTTGGTATATAACATTCCTGGAAAAGGCAGCTATTTTCCTTGCACATGATGCAGGCAGCACCCATGCCCTTTGATGCAGGAGCCCTGCAGCAGAGCCTGATCTCACTGCTGCAATCTCACCAGCCTCTCACTGGGAGGGAAACACTGAGGGCACAAAGATGCTCCATGCACTGCTTTTCTGGAAAGGAAGGCAACAGAAAGAGCAGTAAAGCTGCCAGCCCTGCCCCCAAATTATGACACTTAAAGGGAACCATGAAGGGCTGTGCCCATCTCCTGCTGCCTGCTTCAGGACTGCACTCCTGTTACCATCTCCTCTCACAACTCTTCAATTTTCCCCTAATTTTAGGAAACCAGGAACATGGAGTGGGAGGGAGGCCCACAAGCAACTTGGGTTGTGCAACACACAGAGAGCAGAGAAACTGCTCATACAGTCAGTGGGAATGGAGACATTTTCATCAGAAGAGCCCTTCTGAAATTTTGATGACCCCTTCTTCCATGCTCAAATGGCCTCCTAAATGCTCCAAGTCTCATTTTTAAAATATTTATACTACTTCTGTTTTTCCATGCACTTCACTAACCCAACCTGGAATACAGACTATAATGAATTTTAAGAATAGTTACTCCTTTTAAGGCAGATGGAAGAAACATTTCAAGCAGGATAAAGCATGCCATGTCTAAATTCTGAAGTTTTAACACAACAGGGTCTACCTTTTGTCTGATAAACCTTACACACACCAGAAAGCTTCCTGATGAAGAAGCCATCTCTCCCCTCCAATTCTCACAACCTTTGCTTTTCTCATGCACTGTTTCCTTCCTGTTCCTCTGAACATAGAGAGCAGGTTTTTTTCTGTTTTCAACTACTTTGCTGCCATTCCTGTCTCCCAGTGTCTGAAGGCAAGTCAAGGCTTCATTTTAAGCTAAAAAAAACCCCAAAGGAAGCCATTTAAAATAGCCTTACAAGTAAGAAATTTGAAGATACATTACCACATCACACAAAGCTACCTTTTTGGTATTCTACCTGGGATTCTATATTATCCTTATTTTTTTTTGTTGCTTGTTTATTGTCTTATTAAGCAGCTGCCATAAACTGATTCCTCTGTATTTTTAAGTCCAAAATCAGATGGGATACTTACTGAGAAGTACAGTCACACTCAAAGTAGAAGTTGACTGCTTCCTGAATTATTAATAAAAGTTTGGAATAAAAATATATTGGAGAACCATTGTTGAATTCTGTTTTGTAGAATTATTAATGTCTAATTGAAAACTTGCACTGTGCTCTAGCAGCATTTGACCAACTAACATTTAGTAGGTCTGCAACACAAAGGAGATTAAAACATCCCCCCAGCTTTTTCTGTGCTTTCCCAGCTTAGACTCCCATTTCAAGACATTATATATTGATCAAAAGTGATTGCATATTTATTCTAACAGTTCATCATAGATTTTAGCAGGTAGTTTGACTGCTCAGAAAGGAATCAGACAGCTCCACCACAAACTGCAGCCTACCAGAAAACACTGATCCACCTTGGCTGTCACCTCCTGCTAACAGGCAGGAGTAAACCATACCTGTTTTTCAACTAGGTGAGAGCTGAAATTGCTAAGGAGCACAGCAACATCTGCCAGATATTTTGAAATCTAACCTTTTGGCCAGAGCAAACAAGATTTGCACAAGGATTATGAGATAAACTACATATTTGTGCTAACTAACAGAATGTTGCTTCATTCCCTAGGCAAATAAGCATATATTTACATAATGCTGTACATGAGACCCTTGGCTTAAGAACACAGAAGCTTCAGTCAACTTTATGTCTATATGCAAAACCAAGGTGATTCTGTTTTTACCAGCACCACAGAGCTGTAGGTTGGTTATTTATGAAATACACACAAGGGATCCTTAAAAAGAGAGCTCCTTCTAGACCTGAAGAGTCCCAGGCACTACTTTGAGCTTTCATATCTGCAGCTCACTCAGACACACTGGAGATATGAGACTGAGGACAAAGTCAAACATACTTCACGTGTTTGGAGTTGAGGGATTGAAGAGACGCACAAGCTGCTTTCATAAAAGGGCAAATGCTATCTTAAAAAGCAAACAAACACATTTTTAAGTCCTTTTCAAAGTGCCAGACAGCAAATTAAACTTCCTAATTACTAAAAGAAAAAAAAAATCAAAGGGGACTGCTCTTGTTATTCTTTATGTGAATACCACATATTCAAATCTAGAGTAAGTCCTTACATTACGAAAATAAGGAAAGACTTGAAACTTCAGCAGGGCTGTCAGCATTACTGGGGCCTCTTGCAAAACAACAGACTTCTTAAAGAGTCAGAATTAAAACATTAAAACTCACAGCAGCTCTTGTAGCTCATACCCACAGACAGTCTGATGAAGCCTTCCCATTTCTCACATGGATAAATCTTTCTTATACTTCCAGTTTACAATTTGCCAATTATGTCAGCACAGACCTGGGAAATCCACCTTGCAGGCTAACTAGTAGCAGCCTCTACCTCCTATACCCCTTATACTGCAGGCATCCTTTGACTGGAACAGAGGGAAAACATCAAGTTAAAGACTTGTAACACTGGTGAAAAGGAATCTGGAGCGCCAAGAGATTCAAACATCTAATTTTCTGGACTGTTACAATTAACACCATATGCACAAAAACAGAGAGAGACTGTAGATACGAACACAGTGAGGCAAAGGTAAGCATTTAGCAATCCAAACCCACAAAAATTTATTGAAATATCTGGTTTAAAAACTAGGAGAAGAAGGCAGAAGTGTACTTACTGCATGTGTGTAACAGTTAGCAGCATGTTCATAGCAAGTGGGTTTGTAGCGGCTGTTGGCTGGAGCTGGGTGGTTCATGAACCTGTTGAATAATTAAGAAATACTTTTAGGAAAGTTACTAAAATATCTCTCTGAGTGTCATGAAGGAAATGAAGGAATACTTCTAACCTAGTAGTGTTAAGCATTTTAAGTACAGACATGTTCAAAGTTACTGTGCTTTAAATTGCAAGTTCCCCCAAGTCAAGTCTCCCACCAGACACACACGTTAAATAAATTCCTGTGGCTGCCTGGTGCAAGGGATGGTTATCTTTAATCAAGAGTTCACACACAACAGTCAGACTCCCTCTTTTCTGACAGTTTGCTCAGATGAAGAATGAACTATTTCCCATTTAAATTACATAGCAAGAACTCAAATTATTATTGGAATATAGAGTTCATCATAGCTGTCAGGGGTTACTCTTCTTTTAAGTAGTTCTTGAAACTGCAGAAATGTTCCAGTTTGGAACAGTTGAACACTGACTTTTTTACTCCTATAGCAAGCAATATTTGTGTCTGAAGCATGAAGTGGCTCATTTTTTCCAATCTTGTGTCTGTAACCAAGGCCCAAACATCCCCTACCCCAGATGATGAAAGGACACTCTAATGGTCAATTCCAAAGAGGAAACATTTCAAGAGGTTTGCCATAGACATTCCACCCTCTTGTCTAAGAATTTTCAAACATTCTAACAAACAAACAATCACATCCAAATGCAGTCCATGCTAGCTGAACAGAATATGATGAAACCTGAGAAAGTTTCGGAAGAACTTGCCAATGCAAACCTTTTATTTAAGTGTATTAAAACCCCCAAACACTTGAGCTGTTTCTGTGAAACTCTCCAATTTACATCTGTGTCAGAACACCTGTAAGAGACAGTACACACCTATGTGCAACAGTCAAATGAAATCTGTGCACTGCTCCAGTCTGGTGTCCCAGCACTGTTGACTCTCCTATAAAAGTGATTATCTTTCACTGATAATTCCAGTTTTACTCCAGGCTACTCTAGAACTACGCACTGACAACGAGTCAGGTATCCAAGAAGCCAGGAACAGCTTCACAGAACATGTCTGTATGCTCAGAAATAAGAGCAGCCTTGCTACCTAGATTTATACAAAAAGCTTGGTAAACAAATTTTGGTCCTTCTCCACGTGCCCCCTGGTTTAAATCAAAATGAGTCCTATTTTATGACATCTATAAAATATTGGCTGACCTCAAACCAGGGAAAAACAAACAAACAACTAAAAAAGTCCAACCCAAATCTTATAGTTGGCACAAGGAGCTCCAGATTCTTGGGATATTTCACTTGGTTTTCTTGATTGATTTATTAAGTGACTTGTAAACCAATTTTTTCTAAACTGATAAATAAAAATGTAGCAGCATTGGTAAAATAACACCATGTCATGACCCCTCCTCAAACAGTGGCAATTGCAAGGAATAGTTTCATTGCTGCTAATACAAAGACTAAGAAAACGTGGATTTAATTTACAGACACAGAACATAAATGGTTGATAGCAAATTATTAACCCTGAAGGAGTTAATATGTGGTTAAAAATGGTAATTTTTTTGTCTGTGACAAATGACACCTTGCTCTCCAAGAAGACAATGATACTCCCCTCACAAAGGCTCACAGAATATTTGGAAAATTACTTTTTCCTAGTGCTTGTATGTCTTCAACAGCTGCTGAACACCACCTCGGCATCCTCTAAAGATGGAACATTCAGTTTGCTCAGTTCTGCTTCCAAGTTAGGAAAATGTTTAAAAATAAAAGCATCTGTTGGCTCAGCAAGTGGCCAGGCTTGGACTGCCCTTGTCCAACTCCATAAATTCAAAGTCATGGGAAACTTTCCACTTATCACATCTAGAGTAAGAGTACATTTCTCTGTGGTGGTACCTTGGAAGTCTCACAAAAAGTAAAAAATAAAAAAAAAAGTCAAACAAACTCAAACCAAAAGAAATAAGCTTATACTCTGCAGTAGCTTTATTCCAAATTTCTATATAAGAAACTATTACCATATAAAAATCTATAAATTATTGACGCCTCCTAGTGGGATCTTCTATTATCCAACAATAGACTACTTTTTTTTTCCCCCTTTTTAGGGGAAATTTTAGGAAATACACTGCACCTTTCTAAACCAATCACATTGGATCTAGAAGTAATGTTAGATTTTAGAATTAAGAACAAACACTTTAGAAATTAGGACCTCTTACTGTCATTAATTTAAAGACATTTATTAGCCATAGAACAGAACACAGTGACAGTAACAAATCTATCCTTGCTCTGTTACCTACACAGAGTTGGGTTTTTTTTTCCCCTCTTTTATTGTGGCAGCACAGGAATGATGCAAATATTGTGCACCAGAGCTCCAGCAGAACTCCAGCATTAGCAACACCTCACCCATCCCTTCACCTCAGTGTTTACACCAACAACACCAACACCAGCAGCGTGTTTTGGCAGGAGGGGAAGCGTTCAGCTTTATCTCTGCCTTGCAGAAATGGGTCTCACAGTGCCCCAGCACCAACTCTGCTGCACATCTGATGGACCTGCACCTCTCTCTTCGGTGAGGGATCGCCTTCAACAGGCTGCAGACCCTGATGCCAACACTGGAAAGCGTTTGTTCAGCTCACTACTCACAGGCAAGGGTCTTGGTAAAGGAAAGCTTCAGTTATTCCCCTCTGCCTTTTGATAATTAACTATTTATAAACATTATCAGGAACAACTTCAGAGGGAGGATCATTAACGAGGTGGTTGGAAGGGCTGAGCTCCTTCACTGCCAGCCAGTGCTTCTCTGAAGTTCGTTTCATTTCCAGCTTGGCAGTTTAGGTTTAATGTCTTAAGAAACAGATGAATTTAGAAAATAGCTGCTCTGTTATATTACTGATGTGCTCATCAAAACCAGGAAAACTACTTTGACACACAGTTAAAGTCAGTCATATATTCCTGCAGTTATAGACATGTGTGACATTGCAACACAAAGGCAGAAGAATGTGGTTGCAGACATTCACATTCTAGAGGCAAAACAGCTCTGCTCTTTCTTAAAGATAAATAAGCAGATAAAGCCCATGCCACCACCAACAATGGATGCTTGTTTCCTGCTTTGTGAATACTCCAACACAGAGACATTGTTCTTCCTCCCATCTACAGGTCACGTTTCCCTCTTCTGGAAAAGATAATAGTGGGAATTATAATCTCACCTTCCTAAAAGGGGAAGCTCAGTAAAGAGCATTCAGATGCTGTTTACTCCTAGACAAAGGCTCTTTATAACACAGCCATTAAGGTTATTATCAAATGCAGGACAGTCTGATAAAGTCCCACTGAACTGGACTACAGTTTACAGGAAATGTTTTTAATTGAAGCCTTTTGGATTCTCTAGCAGATCTCTAATGTATTCTTTAATAGCAGATCTGGTGAAACCAGAGTAATTTAATCAGAGGAGATGCAGTACATCTCACAAGGATGCATACATACTTCTCCATTTAAGATACTGACAATTCAAGACATCCAAGATAAAATACTAATGCTTTCAATTCCAGAATAAGAAATTTCTGAAATTAAGAGACTAAGAACTGCTTGCAGCCAGCCAGGAGAGCAGAATGCTTTTGCACTGAACTGAGCTGTGAGTTCCTTCTCAGAATTTAAATTCTCAATGCTCAGGATCTGCTCAAGGCCAAGGAAGTGCAAGATTCAGAATTTCACAGCAAACAAACAACTTTTGATGAACATATTCACACTATAAGCAGGAAAGAGGTATTGAGAGGGACATGGCAATTTAAAACAAGAGGGAAGAAACTCATACCCCTCCCTTCACACTATTTGATCTTTGATCTTGAAATACTTCAAATATTTTAAATACTAAACATACAGACTGATCTGTCCTTTGTGACAGACCATAGTCTCAAGCTCCTATTCATTTCCAAGGAACAGATGCTGTATGTTTCACAGAGATTCCAGAATTAAGAGAAGATACTATTTGGAAGACAAAGCAGAAGGAAAATCCGAGGGTTCTTAATTCTTTGTCTCTGCATGCAAAGCCAGCTTAGAAAAATAAATTACAAAGCCCCAAATCCATTGCACATATCTGCATGGCATTTGTCTGGCATCACAGCAAGCTTAGACCCCAAACTGCAGAAGGGAAATCAAATCTTGCCTTATTGATGACTCCCATCTGCTGAATGAATTATTGTTTTCAGCACGAAGCAAAACGTCAGTAAAAACAGCAAACACTGATAATGGCTTCAAAGATCTAGATTTTTTTTTTTAAGTCTTTTCAGGAAGTATATTTCCTTCATTCAGCTCAAAAGATCTCATACTTCCTTTTACCAGCTTAAAAGCACATTCCCTCTTTTTGTGCCTTTCTTTCTTTGTGCTTTCCAGCAGCAGGAGAAGCCATTTAGACCTAATAAACCACAAATAACAGCATATGAGAAGCTGCAACAAGGTGGGCGTAACGCCACAAAACCAGCAGTAGCATACACCAAATGGGGTTAAAAATTGCTTCATTATCTAAATATATGCTTCAATATCTAGGATGTTATCTAGGCTCTTTGTTTTCAAGAGGAAAACAAAAGAAAAATTACAAGCAGGTCAAAACAGATCTGCACTACATTTTCCTGATGACCATTTGGAATAGATTTTGATTAGAAACTAAAGGGCTTTATAAAAAGCTTGCTTGCTTTGACCAAATTGGCTGATATTTCCTCTACATATCTCTTTACGAATTCATTCGGTTAAAAGTAGATCCATATTCCTCTGCATTAGGCACCTTCCTTCCTCAATTTGACAACATCTAGCTGTTGTTTGCAACTGTTCACATAATCTTTACTAACACTGAACATCTGAGGCACAGAAATAATTTAGATCAGCGCAGAAGCAGCTCCCTTATTTGGAAATATCAGTGAAATCACAAGCAGTGTGAAGGTTCATGCACTTACAGCACGATACTAAAGATAAAAGGAAACCCGCAATACTCCGAGAATCCACAAACAACTCTGCTATCATACATAGATTGGGTCATGGAAAAAAGTGTCTGTGCATCCCACTGACCTCCTCAAAGCCTCCCCAGCCTTCTGGCAAGTACATAAAGCAGCAATTCAAGCAAAGAGTGGGCAGCAATCACAAGCCACCCCCGGTGCTGCAGCACATCTGAGCTCAGGGGCAAGGGACCAAGCCAGCCGAGGTGTGGGCTAGCACAGAAACCACGTCCAACCGCATTCATATTTTCTCTTTCAGTTTTATTTCCTTTTTAATACTTAGGTTTCAGTTTCTTGAGCAAGTTGGTGAAAGGAGAGCAGGGCAGCCCTGCTACCCACATACCAAGGCAGGTACCTGGCCCAGGAGATGTGCTGTCCATCAACAGCTGCAGGCCTGGCACTTGGGCAATGGAGAACCAAAGCCCACAGATGTTTATCCAAGAACTACGATTGCACTTACCCAATCGACCTCCCCTGAACATCAGCAGCATCCTAAGATGAATGAGGGTTGATTTTTAAGCTGATAAAGCATAGATTTAGATGGGATACTAGGAAGAAATTCTTCCCTGTGAGGGTGCTGAGGCCCTGTCACAGAGAAGCTGCGGCTGTCCCATCCCTGGAAGTGTCCAAGACCAGTTTGGACAGGGCTTGGAGCAGCCTGGTCTAGTGCAAGGTATCCCTGCCCATGCATGGCAGGGGTGGAAGGAGATGAGTTGTAAGGCGCTTCCAACCCAGAGCATTCTGTGGTTCTGCGCTACTCAAGGCGCCCAAGAGGCAGCAGAACCAGGAGCTCCACGGCCCCGCGGGTGCTGACCCGGCCCGGCCCAGGAGCCACAGGTCGGCCCCGCGGGAGCGCCGCGATGCGCGGCTGTGACACACGGC
>WEIU01020675.1:861629-915709 GCA_013389925.1 Aegithalos caudatus | reverse complement strand
CTGCGGCCGCGTCGGGGCTGGAGGTGCCCAGGGCCCGGCTGCAGCTCGCCCCGCAGCCCCGCAGGGGATGGAGCGGCGCCGGGGGCTGCTGGGGACAGCGGTTCAATCGCCATTGTCTCAGCTCGTTCATCGGAGAGGAGGCTTGGCGGTGGCAACACGCTTGCTCTTCCCAGTCTGGGAGCTGTAGGAGCTTTTCTGCCAGGGATTCGGCACGGACTGACCCCGGGTGACTTCACCCAGCCGCCCATGGAGTCCATCCCGGCGTGGCAAAGGAGAGCACAGCAAAACGCCGTGGCTTTGCTGGCAACATAAACCTGCACATGGGATCATTTACTCCGCTCCAAATCGAGGTTACTGTGGCCAGACTGCTTGTGATAAAACTGGCTGGCGGAGTTCCCCCATCTCTATGCCCTGATCTTACCTAATCAAACCTAACTTTGCTAAGCAAGGGTTATTTCACTACGTGGAGGGACCATGTCAAGTATTTCTGTAAGGTGAACATGGTGTTGCCTTGTACACTACAAATCAGGGCATGAATTAGGAGAATATTAAGTTCTATTCACGCTATTCTTCTAATCTAATATCTTGTTTACAGTGGGATTTTGAACAATTCCAGCCCTCAACAAAAGCGATTAGTAGAGGCACACCAAAGCAAAACACGGGTTTAGACAAATAAACCATACCCAGTGTCAACACTTTCATAGTAGGACTGAGACAGACAGGATCCACTGGCAGCTGTGCCATTTGTAAGTCATCTCCCAGGCTAAACGTGTCACCTGTGCCAGGTAAACACCTCCAGCACAGGGAAGTGTGAGCGTCACAGCTTGGCTGCATGTCAGGTTCAATCTGACTGTTCATGGCTCTCAGTCCCATTTACCAACTGTTCCCTGCTGCCAGCAGTGAGCAGAGGATTAGGTGGAAACAGTTTTGTAAACTGCTGTGGCAACACTTGCCCCTCAGTTTCTGTAGTTCCAGTAATGAGTAAGCTCTTCTGATACAAATTGCAGATTTTGTTCTCCAGCAGGGGTTTGCTTGCTGCTAGGATAGGTGAGGCTGGGCTAGAAGACTTCTGCAGGCAGCTGCTCAGCTTTTCTGAGAGGCAGAGCTTGATGCTGGAAAGGAGAACTGAAATGCAGAGCCGAGCTGGATCCCTGAGAAATACTCCCATTTATCTCAGTGAGGTATCATTGTTAATATGTTGGTACAATCTGTCATCTAATTTAACAGTGTCACTGGTAACAAAGTTTCATATTGCCTATGTTATCTGTTAATCCTAAAGGAGCAAAGTTTGAGGACACTGCTGAAAAGCCCAGACCTGCACACAGCTGCATTTCAACAGCTGAAGTGCCAGCAGTATCCAGTATCCTGGCTTTATATTGAGGTAGGGCTTGTGGCAATGCAGTTGCCTTTCCCCTCAGTACCACACACCCATCCTTGCATTCCTCTGCAGCTCCCCCAGTAATTTGCACTTTCAGGCTGTAGAAATGTTCTGGGACATTTGATGTGTCCACCATGACTGGAGGGCTGGCTGCTTTGTGGTTCTGCCAAAAAGCTGGGCTGACTCCTGTAAAATGAGTGCACTGACACCTTCAAAGGTGCACACAGAGGTGTTGCATCTTGTCTCCATCTCTCATTCCCTCTGCTCCTCTTTGACTCTTTCTTCTGCCTTCTCCCAAGCCACTGTCATTTTCATTTCTTTCCCTTCTGCCTTGGACATTTGATCTACTTGCAAATGTGTCACAGAGTTTGTCTCCTCAGTTTTCAAAGCCTGTTTTTCCACCTTTGTTCTGTGGACAGAGATCTCAAGCCAGTGTAACTTCCTGTAGCTGGAGCATCAAAGATATACAGATTCAACATACAGAAAAAAAAAAATCACTGTTCAGACTTGTTTACTTTGAATGAAAATAAGAACGTTCATATCATAAAGCTTGACTGAGTGGAACCAGGTTAAGAACACCCCAACCATTATGACAGTGGTGATGAAACTGGAAGATTTTTTTACTGGAAGTCTGTGTCTATTAAGGAGAGCACTATATTACTCAGCACAGCAGGTATTGTTAGAGCAGTCCTGACCAATAACATATTTTTAGTGCCAGTGACTCTTGTTGAGCTCATCTCTGTAATTGCTTTTGATGATGGAATGAATCAGAGTGCCTTAAAAAAATCACAATAAAGAAACCCCTTATTATGGATCAAGGAACCACTAAGTCTAAATCCTAAAAATTGGCATTCAGCAAGCAGATTAAAGAAGCAAAACTTCTGGTTACTCTTATTTACAAAGTAAGAAAAAAACCAGAACCTTCAAATACCTGAAGTAGTTTTGATTAAAAACATTCTTAAGACTAGAAATATGTCATTGCACACTCAGCCAGAAATGTATTTTAATAAATGAGTCAGGGTTACAAGAAGGGTCATAGAACTTTTCTTACTGAATGCATCCCTGCTGTGGGGCCCAGTCATGCAGTGGAAGGAGCAATGTACTGAAGATCAACAGCCAGGGGCTGATTAATAAGACATTTAACCTATTATTTTTTCATGGGATGAAGAAACTTTAATTCTGTAAGGTATTTGTAAAATGGGTTTCCAAAATGAACGAGGCAATCCCAGTCTGATACCCAACAGACACCCATTTGTTACCTCATAGATATTTGCATAGCAAATCTGTTAAAATTCTTGACACTCGGGAGTACATGAGCTGTGTGGTGTGCCCTTATTATTTTTAGATCAAATTTTACCCATGTTCAATCTCCTGCCAGCCCTTCACAAGCACTGGCTACTTGTCTAGAGGTGGAAGAGTTTGTACTCCTGGACTATTGATGGGCATTAAACTGTCACATGAAGACACACTGAATTCTGAAAGAGACATTAAATATCTGAATAGGATTAGGCAAAGAGGGACACAGAAGTGGGGTCTGTAGTTTTCTCTGCATTGCAAAATTGTCCTGGTTTGTACAGATCCATCAAATGAATAGGCAGGATTTGCTGAAAGCTTCCTTTTCCCCACCCAAGATGAAAAATGTAATTGCACTGGGATGCCAGCGGTGAATGAGATTCTGTCAGGAGGTTATACTGATAAAAGTAAACATCTGCACAAAAGCTGAGTTTCTTTTGGCTGCTTGGCACAGATGAGTTCTTATTATAAACCTGCACAATAACCAGTCCCCTGATTTATTAAACAGATAACAGAGGAGCAGTTCCTCAGTTGCCAAAATCGATGTATTAGTGACAAAACACTGCTAATGCTCCCAGCTACTCGCTTTTTGGAGCTGGCAGTGGTGATGGGCTGGCTTCAGAGGCAGCAGAGCAGGACACCAGGGCTCAGGGAGCAAATTAAAGGCAGTGGGGAGGGAGCAGAGCAGCCCAGGCCTTAGTGAGGCACAGGAAATGGCTTTGGCAGGTGAAACTCCTCTCCCACTCTACATTGGAGAGTAAATCGAGCATTTGGGGTAAATAAAGGGGAGAAAAGTATCCTTCTGCATTCTTTTGACTTCCTAAAAAACAATATGAGGATTTAGCCTCCCAGTCTTAGGCGTGTGCATGATAATGGAGGAAGGTGGTGGTTTCACTAAGGTTTGGTTTAGAAGCTTTAGTGGTAAAGCTCTTTCCTTTTCTTGGATTTAGAGAACAAAGGGTTTGAGCTTTGTTATCATGTCCAAGGACATGTGGCAGCAGAACTACCCTGTAAAAAGTTTATGCTTTGGGTCCTGCAGATGGCATGAATATAGCTGTTTTTTCTTGCTGCAAACTGACCCAGATTTCTGCTTTATTTGACAGTCTTTTTGACCCTAGTGTGAAGGAGAAGCATAGCTTCTGGAAATGCATGTCAATGGCCTTGTGAAATGAGCGTCTCTCCCTCCCTCAGCCTTCCCCCAATCTAATTAATAAGGTCATTCCACTGAAGGCAGGCTTATAAATAGCTTTCCAAACACTAATGGAATTAGTTCTGCCCTGGACAACTTTTCCAGGATGACACAGGTATCGAAGAAGGGCTGCCTCCTTGGCATGGACAGCCACTTACAGTAGGAAATGTTGAAACATAAACATTTACCTGGCTTTTGCTGCCAGCACTAAACCTGAAATGGGATTACAGCTTTGCTACTCACATCATAGAAAGACTTCCTGCAAGTGAAACAAGGGATTTTAGAGGGATGGGCCTTGTATTAGATTACATTAGTCTGGATAATGAAATATCAAATTCTGCTGAAGGTTTCTCTTTTGTGACTTTTTCTGAGGCAAGTGTATTTTTCATGTCCCACAAACCCACAAGATTTTGTGAGAATAATAAACAGCTACCATGGGGAATAAAATCAAAGTACTTCCAGTCAATAGGAATCTTTACTGTGACAGCAATTAATGGGAAAGGAATAGCACAGCTATAAACTCTCAAAAGAGAATGGTGATTGAAAATTGACTATTTAAATCATCAGTGAATGGAGCCATTGAACCCCTTCAAAAATGATGGCTGAATTGTTAACATTTAAAATCTGGTATGAGACTGAAAATTAATAATGAAAATAAAACCTAAATGCATCACCAAAAATGTAGGCTGTGATTGTTTAAAAAAAATTGAACCAAAATATAAAGAAAATGTATCTGATTCAGGAACTTCAAATCAATAAGCGTGAAGCTCCTGCAAGCATGAGAAAAACATGAAATTATAATATGATTATCTATGTAACTAATGAAGTTTAATTCCAGTAGAATAATGGAGAAACATTATTTTGCAGTCTTTTGGCCTGTGTATTGCAGTAGTCCTGTATTGCAATTCCAGTAAACAAAAGGACATTTCAAAGGTTTCACAATGCATATTGGGAAAACCAATAAAGGTCAAATTTTATATTAATTCATCCTTTCAATCAAATTCCTCGCTGTTGCTTGTTCTGAATATAACCTTCTCCTTAAATGAAGAAGCTGACACGAGGGCAGGAGGTGCTTCATGTAACTGAGAACAGATCACTTCTTTAGAGGAGAGAAAAGCAGCACTTTTCAGTCTCTGAAATGGCCTTGGACCAGCTGCACAAATTCTGAGTCATCAGATGAATCAAGTCTGTTAATGACTGCAGAGAACTTTTACTTCAAAAAATGCAGAAGCATCCTGCTTTCAGATATTGATTCTCTAGTGCTTCCTTTGGGAAGCTTTAGTCATAAAGGTGCCAGATTTCAAGGCTTTTTTAGAAATAATAAATGTGAGAAGGGTTTGGCTTTTAGTAATTGTAACATAAAAAATATGGTGGCCCTTGGAACATCTATCAGTTCCTCTAGCAGAAATCAGTATGGAATTTTGGCTGACAGGCAAAGAGGGAGTTATTAAAGGTAAAATTCACTCATAAAGAGAATTTTATATGAAAGTCCAAATCAGGACAACCTGATTCAGGAGCTAAGCAGCTGCCATTGCCTTCAGCTTCAGACTGGAGAACACCTGAAAAATCACTGTTCAGTTTCTTAAACCAAAGGGAAAAGAGTCATGAGGACCTGGGTTGTAGCCTGCCTTTAGGAATCCTACAACAGAGAATAAAGAATTAGTCTACTGTGTTATAACAGTATATCCTCTCAGTGTCATTAGAGCCTAAGAGATGAGGTCTCTCACCCCATCCTCCAGTTGTCTCGTTATTGTGGCCTGCAAAGAAAAGCCCCAGCTCTACCCCACTCTTAGGAGAAAAAAAGACCATTTTTGCCCTCTCTCAGATGTTGGATTTTAGCACCAAAAAGTGTAGGCTTTTGAAGATCTTTTTAATAATGTGTTACTCATGCAGAACTAAATTATTTCTTTTTGGACCCAATATTTAAATATATCCCCAAATTCTTCCTTTTCCAGAAGTAAATGAAAATTGTTCACCCTTGTACCAAAGCCAAAATAAAGCAATTCTGTGTTTGAATCCTGGTCCACAGTGGACCATCTTTAACTGATGTTTATAACACTGACATGCAAAATCTTTTCCCCTCCTTTCTTCTCCCCTCCTTTCTCCCACCACTGGGTTTTTGCTCTGTGAATGTGTCTGCCATCCATAATCACTCTTAATTCCTCATCTTTGACATCACAATCAATGAAGGGAAATAAGCTGTTACTTAATGGGGCTGACACAAAATCCATTTAAGTTAACGGAAAGACGCTCATTGTTTCCTATCAGCCCCAGGTCAGGCCAAAGTGAACAGAGTGGGTGGAATTTAGCCTGTCATTTGTCATCTGAGAGGAAATGATTCCTACATCCCATTTGGGCTGCTTAGAGATTTTAAACATATTTAGCAAAAGAAAACAAATTGATTTTTTTTGTCAGTTGTTAAATGGTTGGCATTTTACTCTGGTTGGATAGTGTCTCAGTTTAAAATGGTACTTAGTTTTCTCAACAGTTAAAAAAAAAAAACCCAAATGTAGGAGAGAAAGATGAAGGTGAGTCAGTGAAACTGAGGAGGTGCCTCACTGCCCTGTGCAGCTCATGAAGCATCCTCTGCACAGGAGCTCAGCCTCGCTGGCAGGGGCTGCACAGGGCATGTGAACTCACCCTGCCCTTCCTGCCAGTTAGCTGACAGCCTCTTAGTTTTATTTATTTTAGGTTTCCTAAATACATTTGGAAAGGGAGTTGTACATCTGTACAACTGTACATCTGTACTCCAACACACAGCGTTGTCTCAGGTCTTCTAGGTTTTGTAAACAGATTTAATAAAATATGAATCCATTTTTCTCTATTGCTCACAAATGTTTATAAATATCATTCAACAGCAAAATGAACATGTTCTTTAACAGAGCCCAACAAACATCAGACACACTGTCCCTGCTACACCTCCTAATCTGAATAATGCTTATTAGCCTTGGGAAGAGGGAACAGAGTGCCTGCCAGGGACAAGAAGGTCTGAGTGATTGTCTAACTTGCAATTCCCTGATAAGTTTAGAGACTGTTTCTGCAGTGTTTCTGCAGACATACCTTCTGTTATTTAAGGACAAAAGTCAAAATGTTCTTTTTCTTGGTTATGGTGTGTTACAAAGAGTAAAGGGAGTTCTGTTTCACCATGTCCCTTCTGAACAGCAGGAAACTCTTGGGATATATCATTTAGTTGCTGATAGCCAGGCCAAGTTGCTGAGAGGTCAGAGGACTTGCAAGAGACAGAGATACCAAGAAGTTTGATTCCAGTGCAAATTTGTCTACTCTGCATCAAGCAGTGATTGCAAAACCAGTGTTACTGCTATTGGCAACCTTTGTCAGGCCTTATATCCATTTAATTCTGTCAGTCCTTGAGTTAGAGTTATAAATTGTGTTATCTTTGATGGAAGGGATATCTTTTCAGACAGACTCCGACCTGACTTCTCTTTCTGCTGTGGTGGATCAAAGTCTACAGCACTCCAGTGATACAACTGAGGGATTGGACTTACACAAATGAGACTCTGACCCCTCACATAATTGCTGGAAGGACTAAAGGGGAAAAAACCTCCTAATACTTGGGATGTTTTTAGGAGCCATTTGGAAAGAGACTGGGTAAACAACAATCCAGAGGGCCACAGGAGTCACTCAACTTGTTTTTAAGATCCCTCAAACAGCAAATTCCTGTCCTCCAGATTCCTGGTCTTGAAGCTCAGTAGCAATATTTATAAGGAGAGGCTGGTTGAACAAAATCAGGAAATAAACAGGCAGTGCTCCTGATGAAGAGCTGAAATAGAGATTTTTGTGGCACAGATCATATGTTTCCAAAAACTGTTCCTTCCCTGGGGCTGTCACTTCTGAGCTGCTGCTGGTTACCCACAGAGGGGAGTGGGGATCCTCAGCAGGGCCTGACCTCGTCCTGCTGCAATGGGCATTACAACCTCTTATCTGCAGCTGCTGGGTGCTGAATTGCAAGGCCACATTTTGGGAACAGAACCCAGAGCCCTGCAGGAAGGCCATGCTTTTCAAACCCTGTTTCCTCAGTTGCTTCCCCAGCGCTGGCAGCGGATCAAAGCCCTGGAATTCCTGCGCTGTGCTCGGGCTGTTCCTCCTGCCTGAGGTCACACCACTCTCCTCCTTTCTGTTTGGTTCTAGCAGGATCACTTTTATAAATCACAGGGCAAGATCCAGCCCTGGTATGAGAGTGGGGCTGGGGAGGGTCCCAAACAAACCAAGGTGGTGGCACCTGCCCTGGGCTGACCCCGCTGGAGCTGTGCTCCCTCCTGCTCCTACCGCCTGCCCAGGGCTCATTGCAAACAGCCTCACATCTGAGAGAGACAGGAATGGGGGCTCTGAACTGCCTCCAAGGCTTTGGAACTTTAAAGGAGTCTGGTGATAGCATTTTATTTAAATTCTAGAAAACAACCCCAAAGTTATTAGCAACCTGGCACTGGAAGAACCTCTGTGGAGGTCTGCTCGAAATGACAGAAGTGTCTACCTGAAATTTATAAAGGCATTTGCAGTTTTTCAGTGGGAATCCAAATTCCCATTTTTTGGCAGTAGAGCTGTACTGGGTACATTTGCACTAACATTAAACATTTAAAAGCTCCTTAGTGCCCTTAGAGACAAAAAGGAGAATGCCTCTTTTGAGGAATGATGCCCCTTAACAGAGGAGAGGTGACACTCCAGAGGAATTAATCTCTTCCCTTTTGTTCTGGAGTTTTGGGGGGAAGAAGCTCAAGTTTTGGATGGTGACATTAATCCCACACAAGCTGAGCAATGGGCTGTGCACCTTGCTTGCACTCCTGCAACATGGAAGGTTAAAATAAATGGTTGTTAAACTCCAGGCTGTATAGTGCACTACACATAAGTGCTGCTTTTAGTCATCAATATATTGCTATTTAAAGATGACTGAGACTTTTAAGTCTGATGATTATTCATATTAAAAGTCTTCCTTTCTCATTTGAGATTTTATGCTGTCATGCAGACATCTCCATAATTAAATGTGTGCTTGACTCTTTCTGCCTCCAGTTAAGTAGACATTAATGGGGAACCTACCAAAAACAACTGCCAGAAATGTTCCTGCACTTGAATTTAAAAAATATTAATATCAAATTACAGTGAGATCACCAAAGAAAATCAAGGCTAAATGGTTTTGGAATCATCCAAGGTAGTTAATTCAAACTGCACTTATTCTGACAGTTTTTCTATGGTCACAGCAGAGACCTATTCTCCACTGCATGAGAAGGGGTTTAAAAATAAACACTTTTAAGCACAAAATCTCTCCACTTATAAAAGAGTAGTAATGAAGTTGCAAAATCAAAGACCTCAATATTAGGGAGCACCAATATTCAAGTCTGTCTAAGCCTGTCTCTGTCTAATATTGCATGCTATTTAATTAATCAAACATTATTTTTCCTGTGGGGAAAAATCACACAACTGAATGGACTATGTTCACTTTGGGAGCAGCTATTCAGTATTTCATTTTTCAATAAGTGGCATAGGGTTTAATCCAAGCTGGGAAGGAGAAGTCTTACACACTACAGTCTGGATAATCTGATCTGATCCTTAGTCATTTACAGAGCAGCCCTAATCTAACCTGGGCACTGAGTCCACATGCTAAAAATTTCCTGTCAATTTTTTGTCTTTAGAATTTTCTTTCCCTACAGTAAGAACAAATCACCTGATGCAGGGCCTGCAGGAGGGAACTGCCTCACTGGGTAAACAAGGCTTGATCTTGCCTTCCCAATGGATGCTTGGGATAGCCTGAGATATAGATGGTATTGTACCAGTGACTGGAGATGCCAAAGGTGCCCTTTTTACAGCCACTTCCCAGGCCAAAGCTCCTCCCTGTGCGGGAGGATTTCCATCCCTGTGCAGGAGGATTTCTATCCCTGTGCAGGAGGATTTCTATCCCTGTGCAGGAGGATTTCCATCCCTGTGCAGGAGGATTTCTATCCCTTTGCAGGAGGATTTCCATCCCTGTGCAGGAGGATTTCCATCCCTGTGCAGGAGGATTTCCATCCCTGTGCAGGAGGATTTCTATCCCTGTGCAGGAGGATTTCCATCCTTGCAGCATTGCTCTCTCATGACTTTGTCTCTGTTCCAGGCTGTGGAGTGGGGCTGAGCTACACCTTACACAATCTACACCAAGCTGGAGGCCCATAACACAACCAAACTTGGATCAAGTCTTTTGTAACAAGTGAGTGGGACCTTAAATGGGGATGTTGTTTGTACTATCCCTTTGCTGCTAAGGAGCAGAGAACAAATATTTGTACAACCGCCTTCACAAATCCAGTTCACATAAACCCTCTGCCCTCCCTGCAATAAAAACCTGCCAAAAAAGATTGCCTGTTCATTACATTTTGCTGTGGGTGATGAATGTGGCTGCCTCCAAAAGTCCTGCCCTCAACACTGAACATGGGCTGGCAGGAATGACCCAGCTGTTCTGACTGGCTTGGAGGGCAGATCCTCAGCCTCCCTTGGGAGCTGTGACTCCACTGCAGCCAGGGCTGCTCTCTGGACCTTTATTCCAGCTGATTAGCTGCACAGCTTTACATCCCAAATCCTGCTTTTTATCCTGAAATGTGAAAACCCAAGCCAAGCAGCTCAGAGTCTCTGCTCTGGTCATAATTTACCCACTTCAGCAAGGGTTTTCTGGAGGAAGGTTGGAGATGAGCATCATGAAGATTTGTCTACTCCAGCTGGAAATTTCTGCACAGTTCTCAGCTTGGAGAGGAATGGGACAATGCCCATCCTTCTGTCAACACTGACACAGAGGAGGTGGCAAAGCTGCTCCTATTTGTTGTCAAAAATGGACATGCTAGCAGGGGCCACAGGCTGAGCTAAGGCCGTGGGAATGTGGGCAGGCACTCTGCATTCCTGCCCAGGGAGCTGTGCCAGCTCACCTCCACCCTGACCTCACACAGCCCCTGTTAGTCCAGCTCTGAACACAGCTCCCAGCAGCAGCCTTGTCCTCAGAGCAGGAGAAAGGTTTGTTTTGATGGCAGGATAATTAATGTGCCTCAGCTCAATGCTGTAAAATCCCAGGGGAGATGAGGCATGTCTGATTTGTGCTGTGCCACAGCCAGGTGAGCACGGCACCAGGTCCCTACTCGGGCATGACCGTGCTCAGGCTCACTGTTTACCTGACTGCAAAACCTACAGCTGCTTTCCTCATTTTATAGTGGCAAAGCTGGTATCCACTAACCATTCCACTTGGGAAAATACCACCCAGCTCCCTAGAGAGTCCACAATGGGAAACCATCAGCTATAGCAAATTTTTCCTTACAGGATCAAGGAAATTTCAACCACTTTCCTTACACAGGGACTTGAGGCAGCATTGAAGGAGCAAGCCCTGTCTTCTGCTATCCTGCAGGTGAGGCAGTGAAGCTCATCTTTTTTATTATTATTATTAAAAATGGGCTAAAACCAGTGTAGGAAAAATCCATCTTTAATCAAAGAAGTTCTTGGCTGATGGCAGGTCCTGCCCTGCAGAGCAATTCTGGCCTGGGGCAGCATCATTGCAAGACTCTCATGATTTAAGGCCTGAGGGTATTTTCTATTTGCACATTCATCCTTCACATAACCATGTCCATGTCTATGTATGGCTGCTCCAGGTTTTCCCCTGATTCTCCAGCCAACCATCCCTGTCCTTTCCTCCTTCACTCACCTCAAAGCCAAACCCTTCAGTGCTGGTCTGGGGGTGCTCAGCACTGGTGTTGGATAAATGCACTGAAGGAGCAGCAAGGACAGATTTGATGACACTCTTCCCACATTCCAGTGTGGTCTATTTTATGTTCACTATTCTTTTTTAAATTTTGTGCTAATAAACTCTGCAAATATAAATATCAAGCCAGGCTGGTTTGTGTGGGTATTTGACACTGATAAATTCCTTTCCTACATATTTTCCATTATATATCTGCCTCCATTATGTGCTGCACACGGACATGGGAAGGAAACTTTGCCATCACAGCCCTTTGCAAACACAGTTCTCTTCCAAGCTTTCAGTCTTACTACTAAATAAATATGCATGCAAGATAGCTCTGGTGTAGTACTAAGAAACCACTGTTATTTATACAACTTTCAAGCCTATACAAATTCTAATTTTTCACACAGCAAACTTGTTCTAAGGCATGGAGCTGCAGAGGATCTTCTATAGCTGTGCTTACACCACCTCCAGGATCAGAAATCCAAAATGCACAGTAGAGACAAAACCTGTGGGTATTTTTCAGTGAATCCAAATGAAGTGTCTTGTCACCTCAGATGAAACAAACCTGACAGCTGAATTTCCTCTGGAGGTACCCAACCCTCTCCTTTGGCTGTGAAAGCAGACTGAATTTCTAATCAGGCACTCAGGTACGTAAAAGAGGAGCAATTCCATAGCCATGAGCTTGGGCTTGAAATCTGATTGACCCCATAACACTGGTTCTGAAGAAATCATCTCACCCAACAAAAAGGGTAAAATAAGGAAATTTTTCAATACTCTGAAAGGTAACAAGATGCCTGGCCAGTTTTGAAGCTTTTTGGTAAAAATAAAAAAAAAATCCAACTGAGTTTTATCAACTGCTGACAAATATTTTATTTTCATTTACAAACTCCTGCAGCCTGTGGTTGCACAGTCCCAAACCTTGACTCCTAGAGCAGCATCACTCTGGCTCTAAGGCAGAAGTCCTGTCCCACCCAGGGTGAGCACTGCTGCTGCTGGGCTCTGTCTCCAAATCACCCAAATTTCAAACACTGGGCACACTTCAGACTCACATTGCCAAGAAGGGAACCCACAGGGAGGGAATCAAGTAGAGGAGAGCCCCAAACTCAGCATCTCCTTCTACTTCACTTCTAGAATGGCCCTGCCAGGTTAGACACAGCTCCTGGATGCCTTGCAGAGAGGTTTTTATATTCCATCCTATATCATTATATATTCTTATGCATTATATACAGACTTATATGTATTTGTACACACACACAGAGGCACGTTACCCTTTGTTTGCCAGCTGGACTGGTCTGCAGAAGTGGCAGAGAGGGAGCAAAGGCTGGGGTGATTTACAAATCTGCTCTGTACACTGCAACAAACCTCATGCAAAGTCAACATGGCCTTGCATCATAAAGCACAGGCTGGAGCCAAGAAACAGCTCAGCTGGAGAAGCCACAGAATGAGGAGAGAACAAGCCTGTTCAGGTAAGAGCTCTGCATCTAAAAACATGTCCTGACATATTCACAAGAGGAGGTGAGGTATTTTTGAAGGTGATTTTTCTTTTCTTGCAAATCCCCAATCCTCTGAACTCATTAAAACAAAGACACTCTAATTTCCAGCAGTGTCCAACAGGGAAAGGTTAAGGAAGGACTTCTTTGTAATGTTGACTCTCAAATTCCAGGGAGAAGAACTGCAGGATTTTCATTAAACCACTGTCAAATTATCAATTACTGCACTGTTAATGGAAAATAGGACTGCCATTATGCAAAAGGAAGTGAGAGAAAAGACCTGATGATTTACAGATTGTGTACAGGTCTGTCTGAAATGGGGTCTTGGGCTGATGAAAAACAAGGGTCTGGTAAGCAGGAGCTGGCCCTGGCTGGGCAGAGAGCACCCAGAGCTGTTGGATCCTTGGTGTTTCACATCCCATCTGCACAGGAGGGCTCATGGGGCACATTCATAGAACCCCAGCTCTGAAGATGCAGAGTTGCTCAAAGAATGTTCTAAAGTCTTCAAAAGAAACAAAGCAGCAGTTTTTGGCTGTTGCACCAAACCTCAAATAAAGCAAGCAAGCCCTGGGAGCCTGGTGAAGTCTGTACTGAGGGCACCCAGTCTCTTAGGGAGGCACTCCAGTGTAAAACCCAGAGCTGTTACTTGCTGCTTTGTGGTTTGTATTTCCATGGGTAGATGCCAGAGGAAGACAGTCTGATTAGACAAATTACTTTTGTTCAAATTGAAACAAATATTTGATTTTATTCATCCCATCTTCACTTGAAAAATGCCATCTGTCTATTAAAAGGCATCCTGACTTCTGACTAAAAAAACACATTGCTTGAGGCCCTCCAAGGGAAAACAAAGGGATGAGCAGAATCTCCCAGGAGAAGCTCTAATGACAGAGTTTAGGGTGTTCAGAGCTGTAGCTGCCTTTGTCCCTCAGGAAAGCTTTGCTCAGATCCATGGGTTGGATCTGAAGATCAAGACACTGTCTTTTAACAGTTAATTAGCTGCACCAATTAGTGGTCATGTTGTACAAAGAGTGACAAAATGAGAGTGAAAACCAACAGTAAGAGAGTAGCTGGATCTGAAAGCAGAGAGGGATGGCAGAAAGCTGGGCCAGCACATCCAGCAGCCAAACTGTGGCTTGACAGAGGCTCTGAAGTGTGACAGCCAAATAGAAATTGTGGTTGTACCTGTGCAGATTTGGAGGGCTCTCCTGCACTGCAGAATGAGAATCGAGCTGGGGTGAGTTCTGTATTGAATTTAAGGCACTGTAATACAGGGTTAAAATAGAAGCACCTGCAGCCTTTATGCAAGGACCTGTAATTATGTGCACAAAGACAGGTCTCAGCATGTGGAGCTGTGTGCATGCATTACACATTAATATGGGGCTAGCAACCAGAGAAGCTGATAGGGTTGCTACATTATTGCATTCTATTTTATCTTTTATTAGGATACATGCATTAGGATGGTTTCATTTTTTTTAAATCCAAACATTAAAGCCTTTTCTGACTGTACCACATGCAGGAGCAGCCTGAGCTGTGCCAGGCCAGGGCTGCACCTACAAACCCAATTATCTCTCTGCAGCCTTGCCCTGCTCTGGTCATCTGGGGCACTTGCTGTCCCCATCTCCCAGGTTGAAGTCATGATCAGGCTCACTGGGAGTTCTAAGCCCAAAGTGCCCCTTTGAACTCAGGGCTGATCTGAGCCCTGGGTGCCTCCTGGCAGGTTATGCTGGGAGTTTGAGACACCATGATCTGGCCAGCAGAGGTTTATCTGCTAAGACAGAAAAGCTGGTGCCTTGTAGGAGCAGAGCTAATCTGACAGGGTGGCACTTCAATCAAACAGGAGTGGCAAAATGCTTCTGACCCAAGAGGATGCTCTCGAGCTCTGCACTGACAAGATGCAG
Organism: Aegithalos caudatus; assembly: GCA_013389925.1. NCBI lineage: Eukaryota > Metazoa > Chordata > Aves > Passeriformes > Aegithalidae > Aegithalos > Aegithalos caudatus. Next base: position 900,756 of record WEIU01020675.1, on the reverse strand, counting down.
AGGCAGGAGCTGCCCATGCTCACAGCACTGTTACACACTGGTAGCACACCCCTCCTGGCTCAGGACATGCATTCCTGCCATCCAGCCAGGTTCTGGTGCTCATCCTGGGGGAATTGGCCTCTGAGGGTGGGCAGGGAGCTGCTGAGACCCAGCTTCCACTTCCAGCCATCTGCACAGGATGGGAGGTACCTGGAAATCCAAGGTGCTCTGCACATTGCAGGCAGGTGAGTGCTGCTGCACACCTTCCTGAAAAGAACTCATAGCAAAAGGCTGGCCCTGCTCCAGTCCAGGTAAGGGCAAGATTTTGCTGTGTGTAGAAAGCAAGAGAGGTGCTTCAGCCTCATGTGATGAGAGCACAGCCTGGGCTTAGGCCTTTTGCCTTCATCCATTTCATCCAATAAGTACACCTTGACTTCTTCTGCTCAAAAAAAACCTGGAAATGACCCGACTGCTGTAACATCTGTGACTCCAGGTTACCCTGAGTGCTTCCCAGCAGAGAGGGCACAGAGAAAACATGGTCATCTCCTCCCTAGCAGCTGTTAAGTGAAACAGGAAAAGGCAGCCCTACAGCGTGACCGTGCTTTGAAGCTCTGCCCCTGGGGCCAGGCTTTGGCCACCTTGGGGGAAGTTTTAACAACATCATTCACACACCTCCCTGCTGGTGGTGGGACCTTGCTTTGCCTTCTTGCCTCAAACACGACTGCCTTCTCCTCTGGGAGCTCTTCCTCAGGTGGGGACATCCTCTCTTTCACTGCACATGAAGAGAAAACAGGCAATGAAATAAAAGCACACGTTCACCTTCAGCAGCTGAAGAAGGCAAAGCATTTTCTGTTTGCAAAAGGGGAAGAGCAGTGAGTCCATCTGCAAAACAGCTTCCCTTTAAGCAGCCCATGATAATATCTTACACTCTGCTAATGGCAGTTTAACTGTCACCCTGACAAACAGATGGACTTTTGTAATACTGAGAGCACAAATTCACAAGAGGAGGGAAGCATTGGGATCTGATGGCCTGCAGAGTTGGCTGGAGGGGGAAAAAAAAAGGGTCCTTTGTCCTTTCAGCCCTCCAGAGGCAATAATGGGAGAGCAGCATGTCCCAGGCCAAATAACCCTGCCAAGGCAGTTACAAAAACACATGGATGTGACAAGGTTGAGCACTATCTTCTCCTTCAGTCCTGGCTTAACACTCCCACCTGTCCCAGCAGTTCTCTGATCTCTACCACCAAGAATTGCTGAAAACCTCCCTCCTCCCAGGGAACTCAAACACTAGCACGTTTTGTAAATACACATCCCAAAGATGTGGTGTTAATACTTAACAATGGTTTTTTCCATGCCAGAATGAGTTAAGGTAGGAGCCTCTGTCCTGGCTTCAAATTTCCTGGCTTTCCCCTGTCTGCGTCAGACATAATTCTTTCCAGCAGCCTTTTCCTCAGATGTTCAGAGTTAGCATTGGGATCCCTGCCAGCTTTCCTTCCCAAAACAAACATGGAGCCTCCTGATGCCAAAGATTTGCCTTCTATTCATTTCTCCAGGGATAGAACACTTGGCTTTACAAGCGATGCCCCGATTTTCAATTCAGCATATGTATATAAATAAAAATGCAGCTTTACAGAGACTTGTCTGCACTAGAAAAGTCTGGATGACATGCCCCTAACAAGCTGTCTCTCTCCATTAACTGTAAATAGAGCTTCAATTAATTAATGAGATTATCTGCCAAGTTAGTACACATTGCTTCAGCAAGGAAAATAAAGCTTATTGTCAAATTGCTTTTTGCTGGTGTAATCATGTCAGCATCAGAGTTTTTGCTAGTAATAAAAGCACCCACACATTATCAAACCCCTCTGATTCCAGTGTAAACCTGGTCTAAAACTAAAGCCCTGAAAAGTGATAAAATACCATTCCCATCTCAGTAAAAAGCTTTTCTTTCCCTCCAGTGTCCCTGGGCTCATAACACCTCCCCTGCCCTGCTGACCTGCCTGCTTTGCCTGGAGGGCTGGAAATTGCAGAGCTGCTGGTGGCTGATGAGAAATGATTTAAAGGAAGTGTTGCTGTGAGCCCTTCAGAGAGCAAACCACAACCCTGCACTGCTCCCCGCGGGGGACAGAGGAAATTTGGGTAGATTCTGTCTCACCAGGGGACGTGTCCTTCAGGCTCAGGTCAGGTGCAGTGTTTGTCCTCCAGCAAGCCCAGGCTGCTGCTGTCTGCTCTTCTTTTGGAAGGAAAAAACAGTAGCTTTCCTCTTTTTGAGGAAACAAGTGTGTGACTTATGTCAAATCTGTGCTTAATGTTCTCCTGAAAGAGGAGAAATGCAGAGAATGGGAAAGAAATCACCTGTAATAAGCACTGTTAGTATGCCTCCATCAAGTATTGTCTTTCCTGCTTGCTGTTGGGGAGGGTATGAGGTGCCATAGCTGTACCCAGTGGACAGGGCACCTACAGACATTAAATCATCTGCTGCTACTCACAGATTTTTTTCAATCCACCTTTTATGCTCGTTATATTCCCTTTATGTGACCAGTTTCCAGCAATAAATTCAAGGCAACTCCCATTAATCTCTCAGAAATTCAGGTGGTTTGTCATTTGAAGAAGCCAAAAGTGGCTATGCTCAATCCCTGACTCCCTTCCTGTTTCTTGAAAGGTTTAGCCCTAGAATTGGCCTGAATTTGTACATTTATTTTACATGAAAGAAGTGGCAGAGATAAAAATAGAATGTGAAAAATATTATGTAATGAAGTGAAAAAAGACACTGATTACTTAGGCAAGATAATTATTACAAATAAAGGTGGATGCTAAGGCTATATTCCTTGCTCATGTTGAAGTCAATAGCAGTTAAATTCAGTGTATTTTTAGAGTAATAAAGAGCTAAACCATGGGCCCAATCAGCTTCAATAGTGAAGGAGTGCAAAATGAGAGTGCTTAAACAATATGTCCAAGTCTTCTAGGCATTCAGGAAGAGACACAAATATATAATCATTCATAATTAACAATTTCTCCGTAGCACCACCCGTGAAAGGATCTCATGTTCCTTCATAAATATTAATTAAATCAACCCTACACCCCACTTGTGTAACAATTATTACTGACATTAACAGATGGAGAAACTAGGGCACAGCTTCATTGCTCACACAGAGCATCTGCTGCAGATCTGGATGAGACTGACCCATCCCCAGCCCGGGCTGAACCATCAGGTTCTGGGTTTGGATGCTTTGTGACAAGGATCTGCCTCCAAAAACTGCCCCTGATTTGTCACATTAGTGTGGAAATGCCTCTTGGAAACATTAATGTCAAACAGTGTCAGTGTTAGGAAAACCAAGGAGCAGTGTCTCCAAGGAAACCAGCATACCTGAGGAGGAGGAGGTAAGGAAACTAAAGCAGGAGCAGAACAGAAGCTTGAGCAGGCAGCTGTTCACATTTTCCTGGTTTTAATCCTTCTGCTATGATTTTCTCCAGTTAAGTCAGATAGCTTTCTGCTGTGGATGTCAGAGCAATTTGTTTACAAACAATAAATTCAGCTTTCCACTTGTGTAGCATGGAGAGGCAGACGTTCACCTCAGAGCCCTGGGAGCTGCCCCAGGAGTGCAGCTGCCTTCCTCAGGGGCAGCAGGCACCAGCAGATCCAGCACAGGTACACCCATGCCCCCTTCCTCCTCACATGCACATCCTTGCTCAGGATTTCATCATTCATTTCATCCAGGAGCCCCTCAGATAACCCAGCAGGACTCGTGGATTCAGTTTCAACCCCCAGAGCCCACCAGACAGAACAGATCCTGCACAGGGAGAGCCACAAAGTCAGGCTGGAGCAGGGTCCACGTCAGTGCTTTGCCATATAAAAGGTACACATGTAGCTCAAGAGACTTGGGCTTGTGGGGTTTGATCCTTCTAAAAGATGACAAATGGGCTGTAGGGCTCCCCAAAGCAGCATTGGCTCATGGTTGGATGAACAGTATTTCCAATTAAACTCCCAATACCAATTCTTACCTCCTGGCATTCCCCCCAAAGCACCAACATCACACAGGCTGAATGACTGATAACTCAAGGTGATGCAGTTCCAGGCAATAAAAATTATTCTTAAGATCTTCTTAAAGCCAAGGGGTTTATTTGAACATGTCACTGTGTTTCTACACTCAGCACTAACAGAGGATGAATCAATGTGCTGATAAACAAATGAGACAAGATTAACCCCTTTTCAAATTCAAAACAATCACTGCATGGGAAGGAATCCTCCCTGGCAAATATGGGTTAGTCTGTCTGGACTAATCCTCTACTCATATGTAGTGGCTTATTAGGGATTTTAAAAAGAAATCTGAAGGCCTAGACAGTATGTTTACAGTGGAACAGCCTCACAAGAAAGATGAATTTTCAGTGAATTTAATGACATATTTGACTTGAATTAATATTGGAGAAATCTAGAAATCTTTTTTCCTGTTGCTTCTGTAAAACCCTTTAATAAAGGCTTTACAGAGGCAGTAATTTGTGACATTAAAAGTGCACTGAGCCAAATATAAGCGAGCCAGTGCAGACTAAATTCCTGCTTCCTGCAGAACAGCAATAAATCCTCCCAGCACCCCTGAGTTCCCTTCAAATCACAGAGCTACAGGTATCAGAGTACCATAGTGACCACAGCTCACCCAAAGCAGGTGGTGTAAAGCTGTGCCCAGGGTTTGCCCAGATTTAATGTGGCTTGTTCATTGACTTCTCTGTTCCACCTGCTCCAGGCACTGTTTGTGGCAGAATATTTTATTTTGCTCTCTTGAATCCTACCAAAGTTAGTCCATGGGCTGAAATTCAAGTGCAGCCCCTGTGTGCCAGTTTTGTAATGATAAGCCCCCTTATGAACTGCATAAATTACTAAGAAGAGAGAAATCTCAGTGCAGGGGGCAGAAGAGCACAGAAAACTAACCAGAGACATGGAGCAAAGCACAGAGGGGGCAGGAACTGCCCAAGGATGTTCCATAAGCCAAGGGCAGAACTGGGAATAGAACATATTTCCTAAATCCTTGGCAGTCTATCCAACATTCTCCTAACTCATATTGCTTATGAATAAATGTTAATACAGTTTTACCCACATCTCACTCATTTGCAAAGGACACCTGCTGCAGGACAGGATTTCTGTGCTGGATATCCTGGCCTTAAAATCCTGCCTAATCCTCTGTGCAAAGCACATGTCTCCATAGGCACGGGCAGGATTAAGCAAGGCACAAACCCATCCTCAACTGAACAGGGATGGGAGAGTCAGATTCAGAGGATGTGCAAAGAGCTGCTCTTCCCTGAATCCATGGATCCCCACAGCCACGTCCTGTTGCTTCCCCATGTGGGACAGGGCTTGGAAGATGCTGCAGGTGTCCCACAGGGATAGCTCAGTCTCTGCAGAGCTCCTCTGCATGGCTCAGTTTGGGACAGAAAACAGAAAAACCTGGTTCAGGATGTTTTGTACTGTGTGAATTCCAGCAGGGGACTCACATTTTACACAAAACTTTCACAAACAACAACCCTGCTGTGGGAGTATTCATCCCTGTTTTCTCACAATGATGCAAATGGTGTGGCAGAGCACTGCAAGCACTGGAAGGAACACAGCTTCAAGGCTGATTTCTGGCAAGCTTGGCCAGATAAAAGCCCCATTTGCATGCATTAATCTTGACACAGTCATTAAGTAAAGCATGGCAGCAGAGACCTCCCCTAAGCAGTAATTTCACTCACAGGGATTTGATTACTTGGAATTCTCAGTACATACTCAAGGGCTCTCTCCCACTAATAATACTGCAGTCCTGGTCTAGTATAAACACTACTCCAGTATTGGTCTAGTAAGACAAAATACTCCAATATTGGTTCAGTATAGACAAAAGTAAGAAAGTAATTTTATTCCTGTTGGGAAGACAAAGTCCTGATGCACTTTCATTTCTCATTTTCTGGAAAGGGATTTACCCTACCTTCCTGCTATCAGAATGAAATTATAATTTGCTGGTTTTACCCCCACATTTTGGAACAGAGTCCACCAACTATCAAAACTGACAAATTTCCTGATGAGTGAACAATGGAAACTGCTCCTGTGCCCTCAGTCCTCCCAGGCACAACTTCCTAAAGCTCAGTCCAGAAAATTCACCCTGCCAAAATCAGCAGCTTTGCCATCGAGCCTCAAGGAGCCAGGGGTCTGTGGTTAATGCACACAAAACTTCATATCTGGACAATTTCAGCTATCTAAAAGTATTATCACAGCCTTGCAAGCCTGTTTTACCTACAGAAACAAACCCCGTGGCAATGATATGGCAATGTGACATGGTGTCATTACATTGTTTGCATGACCTTCAGCAAAGAACCACAGCTTCTCTGCTGGCACTGTGGCATTTGGTTTCACATGAGCTGTGACATGCTCTTTGTGATATTTTTGAGCTCTTTTTAGTCCCCCCTCCACCAGATCTTATTAACAAAGGTTATTATTTCTGTTCTCAAATGCCAGGGATCCTTTATCACCAAGAAGGCTCCTAGAATGTTAAATGATACAGGAACACACAAAAAGCTTTAAGGAGCTTACAGGCTGGAGGGAAGGCAGATGGGAGAGCCCAAGGAGAGATAGCCCAGCCTGTGTGGGTGACAGCAGCCATAACACACAAGCAGCTCAGTCACTGCCAATGTTTGCCAAATCAGCTACAATTAATTGCGCTTTTTCAGTGCTAAATAACGAAAATAAGACATTCAACACAGTTATTTCAGCACAATACATGGAAGAAGATCATGGCACCAACTTCTGATTTAGCAGTTTCATCACATCAAGGGTTTTACTCCAGCACCCACCCATCAGGAACCTTCCTTCCAATTCAGGCTTCCTTCCCAAACCAGGCATATCCATGATTCCCAGGGTGCAAAGTACAGCTTGAAAACAAAACCTGTGTTCACCCACAAGAATTTAGAAACCAAAAGAAAAACCACTAATCATTCTGGCTCCTTTTCTTAAAATACAGTTAAATAAAAAGAAATCTTGATATTTCTTTGCCAGTGCCAGGATGCTCTATGTCTGATTCAGAAACCAGTATATCTGGGAACATAGCACAGGCAGACTGTTCCTACCCAGCTGGAACACAAACACTGCAATCCAGCCAACAGCTTTGTTCAATTGTGGTTGAAATTCACTGCAGTTTATTACTGGAAGTATTTAAAATGCCTGTCCTGAATGCATTAGGATCACTGCATCTAGTGAGTCATCCATGACACCTGACACAGGTAATGAATCTCACTGTGTTTACTGAAGCTTTCTGTAGGACTCTGTGGGAACACGATATAAAATAGCCTATGGGACAGGCACCTGCAACAGTCTGGGTCCAGTGCTGATTTTCTCTTATTAACCAGCTAAAATCCACTAGTTAAACAATATCACATATGGGAACTTGAGCACTATTTAGAGGGACACAATAACCTAGTGTTAAACATCCCATTGAGCACTGAGAGGGAGAAAAGCCAGCAAGATGAAGAAGAAGCTTGTTAACCAAAAAGGCCTTCAGCTTATAGCTCTGAAATTATGGGAATAGCAGGACCTGATGCAGAGAGCATTAGATTTACTGGAGATAAAATAACAGCCTTGATGTGGCCCAGCAGGAACATGACACAGCTGAAGGAAGGCTCAGGGCAAGAGGCAGGGTCAGACACATGGAGATGGACACTGAAATCCAGGACATGGGGTCAGAAATTCCTCATCCAGTGGACAGTGGTGACACATGTTTCACATTACTGGTGAATTCACCTCAGTTCCTGCTTCCCCTTGGGCAGGAGGCATTGCACCCAGCTTTTCCAGCAAGTATATTGTATCCTGGCAGGGGATCTGTGCAGGGCAAGGGGTGCTCTGCCCCATAAGAGTTTGTGTTCTTCCTTCAGAAAATAAGTGCCAAGACAGGCTTGGCACTACCCTCAGGGGAACTCATAGCCACCATGGAAGGTATGGAATAGTGATGGGAGCAGCATCTGGCTTCTATAGGAAAGGCACTCTCTCTATCCTCTGAAAATCCTTTGTGTTTCTGTTCCCCCTGGGGAGGTGGGAACAGCCTCCCAAGGTCATTTGCACAACTGAGGAAGATGTGCTGAGGCTGTGGGGCAGCACAGCTCATCCCATTGGAGCGGGATGCTCTGAGCAACTCTGTGTCCCTTCCAAAATAACTGCACTGGGCACAACTCGAGATGGAGGCAAGGCCTGAGAGGATAACAGCATCACTGCTGCCAGCTGCCAGTGGGCTGAAGGCAGCAGCAGAAATGGAAATCAGTCTCTTTATGGCAGAACTGCAAGCTCATATCAATGCAGAGCACGGCTCAACATCAAATGATCCCCTGAGCAATGACACTGCATCAGATAAATCGGCGTCCAAACTTACCTGGGGATCACGTTATCCTTCTGCACACGGGGAGTAAACATAGCAGGGAGGCAGGATCTGGAGCTGCAGACAGGGTCCCTCACACAACTGTAGTCCTTTTCCCAGGCAGATCAGCAGGGTTCTCGTAGGCAGAGACGAGCCCCTTTGCCCAGCGGGTGCCGGGGGAGCCCTGCTGCATCACCACCAGCCGGATCGGGGGCTGCGTGTCTGCAGGGACCTCGGGAGCATATTCCTTGCTGGGATCCTTCCCTCTGCAGTCGTAGAGCACGCAGGAGATCAGGAAAACCAGAAGCAAAATGACATAGCTAGATACCAGAATGATGAGATTCAAGGTAACGGGGTCAATCTCCAAATAAAACTCCATTTGGTCCCATACTAGCCAGGGCAAACCCGGAGAATGAAGTTTCATATGCACGAATGAGCGAGTGCTAACTGATCAGAATAGATGTATTGGCTTTGTGGTAAAAATACACTAATCCCCAGGTCTCCTGTAGCAATGGATTTCCCTGAACCGGACGATTAAAGCAGCTCAGTTTAATAACTTAAGCTCCTTCTTTTAATGCCACGTTGCCTACAGTGGCAGAAGCTAAATTTGATTGCTATATTGACAGGAAAACATCCCCCTTGCCCAAGGACCATCTCTTTCCTTGGTGGGCAGGTACCAAACTGGGCTTTCTCTAAGGGCATTTTGCAGAGCCTCCCTTCCTCAGGTGGGTTTGGACTCATGGGGTGAAAAAACCTGAGCTGTGTAATTAGTAAATGAATACAGAAATAATTAGAAAGTCCTTTGCAAGGTAACTTTTCTCAAAATCACACAAGCCTGATCCTGATTTTGACTAAGACCTTTCTGCCCTGGGCTAGTGCTACAGAAGTGTTCTAAAGTGAATTAAAGATGTTTATTACCCAGGCCCCTATCAGGATTACAAAGACACATCCCACTGCTGTCACACACTGCCCAGCCAGTCCTTGTACAAATTCCTACAGCTGTAAGATCTTGCTTCCCACAGGCTACTTTGTCTCAAATCTCCCATGTGTGAGCAGATACAACAAAACTGCAGCATTTCTGTAGTCTGGGGGCTGCCAATTTCTTTTTCCTGTGTGGACTCTCTGTTGAAAAGAGGGTAAAGTTTGCCAGTGGCTGTGCCCTGACTGACAGCAGGGCCAGGCTTCCAAGCACAAACCCTTCAGTGCCTTTTGCACCTCCCAGATTTCTCTCTCTGAGGCTGGTGATGAGGGAGCAGGGACATACAAAGCCACCAAGTGCTGTCAGAATTTTGGGGACAAGGCATAGGACAGGACACACCGAGATCAGGCAGCAACAGCTGAATCTTATTGGTGGGCACCCCTTTTAGAGGGGCTTCAAATTTCCTGCACTCACACACCTGATTGGTTGGGTTCTTGGCCCCGCCCAGATCACTGGCCAATCATATTCAATCATGAATGTGATTGGCTGGGATCCCCTGTTTGAATTTGAATCCATCCTATCAATACCGGGGGACCTGTTTACTTCTATTACTTCTATACTTGTTAACTTCTATTACTTTTACTATTTCTATACTTCTTTAATTCTATTACTTTTATTATTTCTATACTTGTTTACTTCTATTACTTTTATTATTTCTATACTTGTTTATTTTTATTACTTCTATTACTTCTATATTTGTTTACTTCTGTTACTTCTATACCTGTTTACTTCTATTCTCTAATGAGCTAGGCTGGTGGGGTTGGTGTTAATTATGGCGAATTTTTCTGTGCAGCTCTAGGCCAGCTGTCACAACATGTCACCTGCACAGTGAGAGACCACCCTGGATTCTTGAAGGTCCAGGACACCAGGGAGGCAGACACAAAGGGCAGGGGATGGTGCCAAGGAGCTCCACAGACCCTACATCAGCACTCTCGCTTCTCCATGCAAAGCTCCAAGGTTTTGGTTACAGCACAGGAGGCTTTCAGGAAGAGATTAGGCTGTCCCAGCTCTTAGCACTGCCAGAGCTGTGGAAAAGGGCTTTATGTGTCAGCAGGAATCCGATCTGGCACGTCTAAGCTGTAAGAAATATGTCATGGGGCCATCCTGCCGCCTCGACCTCGACACATGCCACTCGTTTTAAGGTCAACATCAGCTGCATCCCCCACCCACCATCTGCCCTCGTGGCTCTTTAGCTGAGGAGAAGTTTGTATCAGGAGTAATCCCAGGGCTGGCACTGCCAGTGGCAGGTTTGGCAGCAGGAGGGAACCCCACAGCACCCAGGATGCACATTTGTGTGTCCCTGCTCTTCTGTGCCTGTCACACACCACATGCTGTGTCTGAAGTACAGCATTTGGCTGTCAGACGTGCTTTAGATGAGGCTAAGGGGTGTTTTTTTCAAGACAGGCTCTTAATTATGCACTTCCCACCCAAAGCAATGGTGATGGGAGCTGGGATTTGGTTTCAGTGTTCACTGGGAAACTGAAAGTCTTTTGGAAATCCCTCCAAAATTCTCCGAAGCACCAGAACATTTGAAGGGCAATAGGGTTCATGGCCTTAAATTTCAATCATGTTGTGCCAGAAAAGATCAGTGCCAGAGTAATAAATACTATATTGTTTTCATGCTGAGACAGAAAAGGAATTTTACATTAAGTCTTTTAAACTGTTCCTCAAATGGCAGCCTGTGTTCTGGACTTAGCACTGTTCTAACAACAAGAACAACAAAAGTTTATGGAATTTCCAAACCTGAATTGTCTCCTCCAAGGTCCTCCACTTCAATAGCTTTGTTTCAGATTACTGTCTAACACTGTAGCAGGGAGATATGTGCCATAAAGTGTTTAGTTTAGATAGGCATCATGCCAGCTTTTAGAGGGACTTTTCAAAATCTAAAATCTGGTGCTACATTGCCACAGCACCTCCTGTGTTACTGCAGACATGGTCTCCTGGAGAGAAAAAAGTCTCCTTGTTCCTACATCTCCACAGCATCTCAAAAAATTCTCTGAAGGGTGAAAATAGATGATAGTTTCAAAACACCTCCTCCCAGGGCCTCGTTTGCAGCAAAATCTCACATTTATGCTTTTGTTGTATTCCCAGGATTCTTGTCCTTCAGCCTGAGTGGCTCCAGCAGCCTTTTTCCAAGTCAGTGTGCTGAAAACTGAAGCCTAGGAAGGGATTTGTCTTCCATATCATTAATTTCCTCCTCCCAGCCCATGTCCAGGGCACACCATAGATGTTCATGTTTGATATTCCTGTGCCCAAGGATTGCCAGGGTCTAATACCCTCTGCCAGCAGCCCTGTTGCAGGAGAAGGAGCACCACAGCACCTCAGGAACCTCATCCACACACACACTGGAGCTTTTCATAGAGGAGCCTCACTCCAGCAAGCTGGCCCTTGGATCAGTGTCCTGGAGTCCTCCCCTGCCTGGCACTGCTCCCTCCTACCCATCCTGGGACCTCAACTCCATCATTGACCATCCCCCAGCAGCTTTTGGCATCCACCCTCCTCAGGCTGTTTATGCCTGCATCCTTTTCTATAGAAAATTGCTCAAATTCCTGTTTGCACATGCCCTGCTGGAGTACTGAGATCTGCCCCAGCTCTGCAGTGAGCAGGAACACATTTCCCAAGACACAGAGTGCTGGGAGCTGTATAGGATTGGGAAAAAGCTCAGGATATTGTGTGTGTGCTTCCCCAGGCAAGCAGAGGCAGGAGATGATCAGGGCAAAGTGCTGCCTCAGGCAGGCTCTGCAGTGATGGTGAGACAGCACCTGGAGCACACATTTTCCCTGGATCTCCAAAAATCATCTGTGCTTCAGTTGCTTCAAAGGCCAGACCTGCTCTGTCACCAGTTGTGCCAGGCTGCAGGGATGGCTGGTTGCACAAAACCCCTACTATAACCTCTCAAAGTGGATTAGCTGGAGCGCCCTATTTATTTATTTATGTCAGTGTTCCATTATTTAATGTTTGACAAAAGGCCTTCCCAGGGGCCAGAACTCCTCTTTGGAGACCCAAGGCCAGCAGCTGCCATTGGTGCAACTCCACACTCACTCCCTCCTTCAGTATTTTTTTTTTTCTCTTATTTTGTCCATCTCAGTTTCTAGGCATTTCTGCACAGAAATCACCTTTCCTTCTGCAAACACCCAGCTCAGCTGGGATGAGGGATAAGGCAAAAAGATGCATGTAACACAGAACTAGGTATTTTCTATAATTTCTGCTTGAAGCCATTGCACGGTGAATTTCACAGTATAAAAGTTCAGATGTTAGTAAAACAGCAAAGACCCTCCCTACAATCAGAAAAAAAAAATTAAAAAGTTTCTGGTAGGAAGGAGCTATGAAAGCTCTGTTTAGAGAACAACAACAGCATAAGTAGCAAAGGAATTGCAGGCAATGGCTGAAGATAAATCAGAAACTACCTTGTCTCAGTCCCTGCTGTGCCATCTCCTCTAGAGCAGTTTAGGGCTGCTCACAGGAGCTTTTTGGCTGGCAGACCCAAGCCAGCAGCTCAGAGGGGTGACCCAGCACATGAGGATGCACAGAGCAGAATATTCAAGCTCTGCTGGACTCAGACACTTGGAAGCCAAGATCATTTCCCTTCCTGGTGCTCCCAGCTGAGGGCTGAGGTGTCAGCAGAGCCTCGTGTGCTGTGGGAAGCACTGGCAGGGCTGACCCCATTCCAGCCACAGGAAGAGCCATCACTGCCAGCCTGATTGCCTTAACCATGGTGTCAGTGCTAAAAACAGCCTGTCAGAGAAACCATTCCCATCCAGCTGCAGTGAGAAATGGGAATGGGGATGGCAGCAATTCCAGCTGAAGAGTGAACAGCCTGAGATGGGCTGTCAGAAAGGATAACACCAGCATTACACCTTGTCCTGCCATGTCCCTGCTGCTCAGGACAGGTGGGCACTTACAGGTTGCAGGCAGCTGCCCCAGCACATTGCCTTCCTCATACAAGTCATAATCTAAGAGGGAAATTTCAGAGATTTCAGGACCACAGGGAGAAACCTGGTGTGATTAGGAGCCACAGTCACCCAAGTACCTACAGTCCAAACTGGGTGCCCAGAGCAAACCCAGGGACAGCAGATGTGTTACACACTCATGAGCAGCCACTGAGCCCCTCTGGGGTGTCCAAATCCTTGTTTGCACAGTGCAGGGTGTTTGAGAGGAGCCATACATGGGTGTGTATGTATCCCAAGGCTTTTGAGGTCCTGCCTTCCCTTAGCACAAAATCTGCCAGGGTGGAGAAGCACCTGGCCTCTTCCTCTACTGCCCAACTCCTATTGCCTGTGTATTTCCCTAGAGCAAGAATAATGCAATAGACCTGAGAACTTTGGTGAGAGGGAGCTGGAATTCACCAGCACCACAAAAAATACCGGGAGGAGAGGCACAGACAGAAGCCGGCAGCACCAGAGACCTGAACTCGCAGAACCCAAAATGTACAGGGCGACAGCGCGACTTTACCGCTGGGTTTGCTGCTTGTCCCTCTTCCAGCTGGGGTTTTTTAAGCTGTCACAGAGCTCCCCAGGTCTGATCCCGGCCGGCCACACGTAGGAGCTGTTGTTTTCCTTATGGAGCATCCCGGAGCCCGCCGGGCCCGGCAGGTGGCACCGGGGGACCGCGGCTGGACCCGCTGCCACCGAACGCGGCATCCAGCACCGCCTGCCAGAAAGGGCTGAAATCTGCTTTTTAACCTCTTCTGGTCAATGCTGTCAACCCTCTGCCAGTCCCTGAAGGGAACAGGAGAACCCGCGGTGGAACGATGCTCGCTCTCGGGAAGCGTGGCCACAATGGTTAAACTCCTTCCCTCTGTACAGCATCACTTGTTCTGTATTTCATCTCTACAGTGGCAGAAAACAGCTGTGAAAATGCTGCTTTTGTGAAAGGAATGGAAATTCGAGGAGAAAAATGAAAAGGTAAAATAGAAAGTAGCTGTTAGGATGCAGAATGGATCTGATTAGTTATTTGTACTCAGTGCCCTCCTGGGACCCCAAACCCACACTCAGATCAGTCAGGGAAGTGTCTGAGGCTGTGCATGGTCCCACAGAGGAGAGAGAGACACCTGAGGTTAAGCATACCCTGAATCATGCTGAATAAAAAATAAAAGAAGCTCAAAACAAAGACTAAGGTTTATCAGATTAAGCTCACAAACCTTGCCTACAGATCTCTACTCCTCTCCCCAAAAGCTCAGACACCACTGATACCACTTACAGCTGCTGGTACCCAGCAAGCAATATATCCATTTATATCCCATTTTCTTTGTTGCAAATCAGCTTACTAGAAAAGTCTCAGCCAGAGAGGATCTGCTCCTCAAGGAAATTAAAGCAGTTGCCATAAGGTGGCAGATGCTGATCAGATATTTCCCTGATTGCTTTTTCTTTGTCTCAGGCTCCAGGTGAGGTGTGCCCCTCAAAGCCCTGCCCAGCTGAGATTTTTCAAGCAGAAATGGGGTGCTGCTGTTTGCTGCTATCCAGCCTCCTTCTGTTGGCACCAGGACTGGCTCTATTTGATGCCACAAGGAGCAAAACCCTAAAGGAGCTGATTTTGTGCTGTGACATTTTTGCTTTGGATAGGGATTTTGCAGGCAAAAAAAAAAAAAATCACTTTTAATTTAGAGGGTGTGCATGAGTCCAGAATGCTGCATGACAGAGGGATAGATGGGTTTATTTGACTTTTGTTTTTGCTAATCAGAAAGACAGATTTGATGGGAAAGAGAAAATTAATTACTTGATTTTAGAACAGTGATCTGAATCTACATGTCAGATAAATCATGTCAGATAAATCCTTGCATCTTTATCAACATAACTGGGCTGATATCAACAGATCATGAGTGCACTTTAGTCAGTGCTACTCTGTAGGGAGAAAAATAATAGAAGATTAATACCTGGAAGATGGAAATATCCTTATTTTTCATCTCAAAGTAACTTTCCCATGAAAGCTCAATTGCCCCAAACTATGGCAAATCTATTTTGATGTGCTGTGAGAAATTTAGTCATCTGCTTGTCCTTGTCCATGCAAATGTGAATTCCTTCTCATTATTAGTGGGGCAATCACTTAAGAACAGGAGGAAAAAACATGAAATGCTTGATATTGGATGCAGGTATCCTGGAATGGGTGAAGCTGAATCAAACTGGGTTTCAGTTTTGCTGTGGCTGGGCTGCTCACCTCATTTGTCTTTTGTCCCATAACACAAGAGATAATCAAGATGATGCAGATATTAAATTAATGATGTATCAGAGGTTGCACCAAATTCAATGAAATGCCTTTTGCATACTCCAAGTTTTCTATCAAACTCAAAATTACTCCATATAAAGTATCTCATCCTTTCTGTTGCTCTGACTTGGTGCTGCACAAATAACTTTAAGGATACACTTCCCTTCTTTCCTTGGCCCTGAAGTCCATGCTGACAAACTTTGCTGACCTGGGATGGGTTTAGGTGCACACAGTGCTCTGCTCAGGCATGTGATTTTAGCAGAACAGGGGCTATGAAATAATTGTGACTGCCAGAAATCAAATTATTATTGGAGGTAGTAAAGCATTTAATCTGAGAAATAACAAAGTAAGAGCTACAGCTTCTTGTTTTATTGCTTATGAAGATTAAGGGTTATACTCTTTCTCTCCTCATTCCTAGTAAATAAGGATTTTTCAGGTCTAGCTCAGCTGGAGTGGTAGCAAGAGGCAGTTGGTGTACCCAGATCTGGGGGTGTGCTGGGTTTGGTGACCTCCCCTTAACACAGCTGAGGCCTGGGAGAGGAAAATAGGTGCTGGCACCCTCCCAGAAAAGTCAGGGGCTACAGACATCCAGGAGAGCTGCTGTAAGGGGCAAGAGGGGAACTGAAGGCTCCAGCTTTGGGCACTGCTGCTCACCAATTTCTGCCACTGCAGACAGAGCTGCTGAACAGTTCCTGGTCCTGTCTGCCACTAAATCAGTGTGTCCTCCCTCAGGTGACATATGTGTGTTTGCCTCTCTCTGTTTGCCTTGAACAAACCTCAGGGGGCAGGATGTCAGGAGCACATCACTGCTCCTGGGGCATGCTGGAGTGCTGCTGTGGTGGTGTTACCAATCTGTGGGCAATAAATCAGTTTTGCTCCTGAATTCAGTCTGCTTTTTCTTGATTTGCATTCAAGACTCTGCACCCTTGGCATGACTGGCAATATGTAGCTGCTTTCCTAGGAACCAGGGGACTTCTGTGAGCTGGGAATGGGCAGAGGGTCTTTGCCCTAGTGAGCAGGTTTGGTGGCAGAATAAATCTTAGGAGTCCTTTCCTCAAAACCAGAGGTGTCCAGGCCTGGCTCCTGACCACTGCTTTGAGTGAGATGTTAGGTGAGTGAGGCTGAGGGGAGTTAGATGATGAGAAAGAAGTCTCTAAAATTTACTTGGCAGGATCTGCCTAAAGAGGCCCTGCTGAGCTCTTTGCTTGATTCAGCTGGGGTGCAACCAGAGAGAAAAAACCCTGAAGTTTCCTGGAGCAACTTTTCTTGTTTGCTTTGCTTTTTCAGGCCTCTTTCAGATCTGCAGATCTGTGTCCCATCATGTGTGAAGGCAGCAAATAAAGAGAACTCTGAATTCATTTTTTGTTTCGTTTTGTTTTCAGGGGATCTAGTCCTCCCTCAAAAGAGGATACTTGAATACCAGTCAGACACCTGGTGAGCAAACCAGCTGTTCACAGCTGTTCTTTCCATCTCTCTTTTTCATTGTTTGCAGAAACAATGCTGTGGTCGAGGACTAAGAGGGTCGAACTGAAAAAAAGAAAAGAGCCCCAAGTGCCAAGCTCTTTAGTGCTCTTTGTAAAACCCAAATAAATGGAAAAATAAATCAAGCTTAGACACCAACAGGAAATTGAGAAGTTACATCAATGGAAGGACAGAAATGTATACGTCAATCATTTGGCTGGAGATGTTGTGGTATAAACAGATTTTTATCACTTATAGCTCTCTATTGAAATAATTCTGTCCCAGAGTTCTTTTGTAACAGTACAGAGCACAATTTTGCCAACAAATCTCTAGGAACAAATATAAAAAATAGAGCAAGACTGGCTTTGCTCTCCCTGATTTCAAGTTCCCAAAGTTTTTGCTTTGCATTGGCTCGATTCAGAAAAAGAGAAAAAGCCTAACCTTCAGCCAAGGCAGCAGGACTTGTTTGATGCCAAAGTGGGCACATCCCAAAGTGTTTTGTTGAGCAGAGATGGACTCCTTGAATGCTCAATCCCCACTGTGCTCAAACCTAATCCTCACCCTCACCTCTGTTTTCCCTCCTCCACAGCAGCACACATTTCTGCAGGTTGGCTCATTTGCCCACAGGGAAAGGTTGGATGTGCCAGCAGACTGTCCCCATTCCAGCACCCCCAGCTGCTGTCCCTGTCCCTGTCCCTGTCCCTGTCCCTGCACAGGTCATGGTGGCTCCAGCTCCATCCCAGGGACACGGTCCCTGTCACCGGAGCCCTGGCGCTCTCGGGCGTGGGTAACTGGCCCCTGAGGACAAAGCCTCTGCCTTCCTCTGGAGATACAAGATATGGGCATACAAACAGTCATAAATAACTGATGTCACTCCAGACTGAATCCTGTCCCCTGCCTCACCCACTTCCACTCTGTTTACCACCGGGATTTTTTTGTTTTGTCTTTGCCTCTTCCACACCCTCTGGTTACTTTGTGTTCCCTCAGACAGCAGCAGGATTCCAGTCTGCAGCAAGGGGCTTTCCTGGGAGATTTTCCTCTCTGAGGAAGAAGGATCTATGTCCCCCTGCTGCTGAGACATTTAGGCCTCCCATCTCCTCCATCTAACACTGGGCTCTCCCTCTTGTCCAGACCCAGCAGTTGCACTGCAGTCACTCCTGCTCTGTTCCTCAGGTTTCCTGGCACCAGACGTGGTTTTCTGCTGAAAACTTAATCCAAATAATTTTTGCATTGTTCTTTCCTGGCCACTGTCTTATCTCTTCACTGTTCCCTCTTGGCTTCCTCTGTGGTTCCCATCTGTCTGCTGGCTCTGTGTGTATCACTGGAGACTTTGCTTCAGTCAAGTTTTGATGTCATTCACTGGACATCTTGTTATTACTTGTTTTACTTGCATTCCGATTTCTCGCTGTTCTTGTCAATGCATTCCATGTATTTCAGCCTCTCTGAGTGAAATCTCAGTCCAGTGTATCCAAACTGAACTCAAGTCCAGTGTTTCCAAAAAGCCCCGAGCTGAAGGGGAGGGCAGGATGGTGGAAGCTGCCCATGAAAATGTTCACAAGCACAAGGTGAACTGAACTGAGCCCACCTGGCCAAAGCCCCTAAGATGCTCTACAGACCTGTGTGAACTCTTGCCAAAATAGAGTTCTGTTCAGAAAGCAGGCACCACTTAGAATTTTATATGATTTGCTGGAAAATCACAAGTTTTCTGTCTCCATGTGACTGCTGAGGACCTGGTTTGCCAATCTCCAAGCTGATGGCCAGCTTGAGGCACATGGAAATAAAATTACTTTGTGCTTCCAGGTAAGTAAGTACCTATCTTGTAAGCATTTAACTATACTTTGGGTCATTCATGGGAGACAAATCAGAAGCAAAATTGACTCAAATACTTGATATTCTGAGAAGAGTTCCAACACTTTTAGAAGTTGCTCAGCTACCTTCATGCAGCAAAAGTGGCCAAAGAGGAAATTTTAAAAGTTTAAGCTTTAATCCACCTTTTGTGTCACCCTGTGAAAAGGGAGGGTGATACAACCATTTATGCTCTTGGGCTGAGCACCTCACTGTACAGGGACATGTGTTTTCAGTTTAATATAACAAACCTGTCTTTGGTCTAATGTTCAGCAGTTCTTGTCACAACTGTGCTCAAATGATCCCTTGGGACAGAGGTGTTCTGGTCAGACTGTCAGAAATGTGCCATCCCTGGCCACGAGTCAACGACATTTTCCAGCAGCCCAGCAGCTGCAACCACACAAAAAAAATAAAGTTTTGTGTCATATTAGACTGGGAGATGCCTCCTCCTCTTCACTGCCCACACTTCAGTTCACAGCAGGGCTGCACCTGGGCAGTGAAGGCTGAGCCTCCTGATGGTCACCAGTGTGAGCCCCACCATCAGCACTGTCCTGCTGTGGCAGCACCTCAATAAACTGAGAGCAGCCAAGAGTTGTTTTCATTCTTATTCTGACAAATCAGCTAATTAGAGTACAAAATAATATTCTCAGGCTTGCCAAATCCTTTTGACTTTGAAAGATTTTAAAATTTATTTTGATTTTTCTTACTCAGACAACACGGAGACTCAGTGCTAAACTACAGAAAACAAATTAAATATCCAATTACAAACATTTGGCTCTGGTCTGGAAGCACTTCAGTTGACTGCCATGATTCAAAGGAGAAAAATTATTTCATTTTGAATACCGTAATTCTTTTTAAACACAGCACATTGGCTGACCCACCCTGAATCACGACCTCAAGAACTTCACATACTTGTTTTTTGAAAATGAGGCTTGTGCCTTGTCCTGTCAAATGGATGTTCAAGCTGCAGTGAGGGGAGAGGAGCTGCCCATCTGCCCTTGATGATGTTTCAAGGGAGGCACACAGAGGTTCTGGAGTGACCCACGTGTGTTATTCCAGCTCCTCAGCAAGGAAGGGAATGGCTCACCCAAATAAGTGTGTCTGGCAGTGCAAGGATTTAAGGGGTGTTACATCCCTGAGTTTTCCATGGCAATATTCACAGGTGCTGCCATCAGGGATTGACAGAACAAAGCCATACTTTTGGGCTGGATTCACACCAAAGTGTGTTTTGCAGATCCAACATTGAAGCTTCCTAAGGAGACACCAATTCTCATGGCTCAGGTGGATGTTGGTAAACATCCTCCAGTATTTGTCC
Source organism: Aegithalos caudatus (assembly GCA_013389925.1). NCBI lineage: Eukaryota > Metazoa > Chordata > Aves > Passeriformes > Aegithalidae > Aegithalos > Aegithalos caudatus. Next base: position 880,619 of record WEIU01020675.1, on the reverse strand, counting down.
TTCAGCTTCACAAAAGCAGAGTTTAAAGCAGCATCACATGGCTTTAGAAAAATCTGGGTTTGTAACAGGAGGTGAATGAGGTGCCTGATCCTGCAGAGAAGATATTTGTGCTCAGAGGTGTGTTAAGTTTCACAAGACCCAGGGCAATCCCCAGGTTCCATGTGGACCACCCAGCTGCATGGCAAGAAACCCATTTTTTTTTCTCATGGTTTTGTCCATACTTTAGCTGTTTTGTAGCTTTTACAGCTCTTTTGTTTTCCCAGCTGGTTTGCCTGAGATCAGGTCACAGAAAGCAAAGGGCTTGGTCAGAAGTTAAACAAAAGCTCTTTCAAGTTCAAAAAGAAGAAAGAAGTAAAAAACCCACTTGCTGGGAGACCCCTTCTCCAATGAGGAAGAGTTTGATTTGGAGGCTTTTCTGCAAGAAATCCAAGGCTAACTTGGCCCATGACTAGCACTGCCAAGGTGTGTGAAGTGGGTGAGATTTGACCATCTCTGTAAGGAAAGAATATTTCAGGAAATGTGAATATTTTAGGTCATAGGTTGGACAAGATGATCTTAAAGGTCTTTTCCAATCTAGTTAATTCTGTGATTCTGTGAAAAGACTTCAGCAACAGAAATACATACCCAGGTTTTAAGACAAGGGATAAAATCTTCCTGATAGGCAGCCATCAGAAGAACCAAGGAGGATATAAGGGACTGGCTAGAAGAAGATCAAAACCTGAGATGGATGGATGCAGAGCAGAGGAGCTCAGTTCCTAGCACAGCATGAAGTGGATGGGTGATTGAACAGAGCACCTGAGGGTGAGATCCCAGCCTGACTGCAGGGTACCAGCACAGCAGGGCTGCAGGGCAGTGTGAGAGGAGGAGCTGACAGGGGAAGGTTTCCCTGGGCACAGCACAAATGCTGCCACTTTTACCCTTGGTCAGATTTCCAAGAACCAGACGCTGTCATCAAGTAATTCAATGGCAGCTTCTTTTTCTTCCTGGAGAACAGAGATCAAGATTTCTATTTGCCTGGCAGGAAGTGAACAGGCTTTGAATGAACCAGAATTAGTGGAGAAAAACATGAACTCTTTCAATGTATACAAGTAAACCCCACAACTCCAGGTGTCCTGTGAGCACATCGGGGTGTCATGCCTCAATCCCTGGTATTTTATCCCCATGCAGACACAGTATCCTGCATTTCAACCAACTGCAAGAACAGAAATTTTGTTCCCATGGAAGCTATTTTTTTAATTACACTCCTAAACCTAATCTTAATACTCCCAAGTGTACTTTGGACAGTGGCCAAGCTGTGCACGTGTGGTAGGAAGCTGCCTCACAGCTCCGTGCAAAACAGGACAACGGAGAGTGGCTCCTTGGCTCCTGTGACATCCAAGCCCTGGAGAAGCAGAAGGCAGCACCAGCAGCTTGGCTGGTGTGGAGATGGGGAATGTCACCCCACAGGGGCCAGGCAAGAGGATGCTGTTACTGTAACGGGGTGGAAAGGCAGCATGTAGAGATTAAAAATAAAAAAGGGAGAGCGAGCTCCTTTGATAGCCTCAATATCACAATCAGGAGAGACTTCCTGGCCTCATATTTTCCATATAAACACTCTCCACTGGATAAAGTTAATGGTTCCCTAACTGCAAGGCAGAAGGGCTTGATCAGTTTAATTGACGTCACAGATTGGGTATTTTAATGAAATGTGCTGTGCTTCCCCCATTTATATGTTTGACCCTAACCTTTACCAGATGTTCGACTCCTGCTCCCTCGCAGACACTGCAGCTCTGTGTTTGGGAGGCTCTTGGAAAGCTGAAATGCTGAAGTTGAAACAAAATCCTCTGACACGACCCCTTTTGTTTGAGCTGCTCCCTGCCACGGGGATGGGCTGTGTGGAGGGCTCTGCTCTGCAGGAGTGTGCCCAGGAGAGGGGAAAACTGCCAGAAGGATCACACTGGGCTTTGCCTGCCTGTGTGGGAGGGTAAAGGACACAGAGCAGCTCCCCTGCCACTGGACAGGGGTGGAATCACTCTTCCCTTCCAGCCCCTCCAAACTGTGGCCTGAGACCAAATTAAAAAAAGAGGCAGAGAGGCTGAACTGGGGATTTGGCTCTGCCATGTCCCCTTGGGCACTCTGTTCCTGCCTCTCAGCCTTGTTTCCCAGGCACACAACAGGACAATGTCCCTTTGCCCAATTACATCCTGTGTTTATCAGGGGCAGGGCTGGGCTGGGGAGAGGCTGCAGGGCTGGGTTAGGAGTGCTCCCTCCCATCCCCTGGGATAGCCCAGGCTCTTCCTTGGGCAAGAAAAAAACAGTACCAGCACCACAGAGCCAGCACCCCGTGTTGCTCTAGGTGCAAATCTGCTCCAGGCTGAGAGCCCTCAGAAGTTACACCTCCCTGAGCTCTGCAAGGGTGAAGCCAGCTGGAAATAAATCATCAGGAAAAGGGCATGTCATCAAAAAAAGATGCCATCAAAAGTTTTCTAATGTTTGATGGTAATTTAGAATGTCTCCTGCTTATTCTTTTTTCAGAGAGAAGGTAAAATGATGGAGCAAGAGAGGGTTAAAAGAAGATCCACATTCCCAAACCTCAGCTTTGCTTTTCTGTAATTTTAGATAAATTGCAAGCTGGACCCCAGCCACCCTTTAGTTCTGGGTTTGGAGTAGCAAATTGAAAGTCACAGATGAGGTTTTGCAAAACCAAACCCATATCCTCCTTGGCCTGCTCTTGGCTGAAACTGAGCTTGCCCTGAGCAAAACTGAGTGAATCACTCTTTAAAACACATACACCAAAAATGCTGAACTCAACAGCCACAAACTGAGTGAAGGAGAGTACGACAGCCTGTGCAAGGCTCTCATTCCTTTTAACCCTGGAGAGACCAAACTTGTAGCACCAGCACTTTGCAGCAAATTAGGCAGCAAAAACATCTGAAAATGTCAAAAAAAAGAGAAAAATTGATGTTTTTTGTTTTGGTAATTCCATGCACACCCATAAAAGTTATGTATTCTGTGGCCAAACATTTGTCCCTAAGCAGAGGACAGTGGGTGTTAGCATGGCAACCTCAGACATGCTCCTGTTTCACTTTGACATTGGTCCTGCAACAAGGTTCAGTGGATTTCATCAAAGTGGGTCCAGGGTTCTCCTGAACCCAGGGTAAAATCCAGCCCAGCTGCCCTGCCTCCAGCACACACCTCACTGTAACCTCAAACAATACAAACAATACAAACAATACAAACAATACAAACAATACCCATGTGTAGTTGACTCTAAAGTGTTGATTCTGTTCTTGAAAGTCACATCTGCTTCTCAGCCCATCTCATGGCAAAGGAAATCTTCTGCCTGGTGTAGGCAGAGGATGAGGAGATGCTCATGGAGGACAAGCCCTCCCCTGTCAAGGAACACAGGACCAAACAAGATGTCCCTGCAGCACTGCCCATGTCAGCAGTGACTGCCCCACTGCACCACCAGCCTGGGGCTGTGTTCCCAGAATGTGCAAAAATGAAATATACAGTAAATCTGATCCCATCTCCTGATCACAAACCTGTTAACATCACCACAATTTAATTAGCAGGAAATCCTAAATCTAGCCATGAAGATGTCTATGTAATTGCAATCTGATAAAAACAGCAGGTAGGGCCCCTCTCAGCCCCAAGGTGGGTGGAGAGGCTCCTCTGAGTTTCCAGACTCACACAGAGATACAGCCTGAGCACCAACAGTTAAGAGTATTTTACCAGTGGCAACAAGAGGGATTCCAGCAGAGTAGGAAATAACATAATTTTCTTCTGAATCAGAGCTGAGAATGAGACCAAGCTGTCTTCCCTGCCATAATTTACACATCCTCACAGACAGACATATTGGAAGTGACTTTTACAGCCAGCCAGGAGACAGCCTCACAACCCACACCAGCTCTGGCAGGACTCACATGCCACAGTGTCCTAAAATGTGTCTGTCTCTCTGGAAGAAGCATGTGGAGGGTTGTTTTTCTACTTAAGCCCATTTGATTTTATTTTCCTTTGCTTACTGGCAATGAATTGTTCCACTTCTCTTGCTCACCAAACACTTTATGTTGTGGGCTTTTTTGTTGACTCATTTGTTGCAACAGGAGTGGCAAAAGATTGTCTGGGCTCTTGGGATCACACACCCAATGTGTGCAGATGGGGCAAGCAGCTTCTTTAGAGACACTTCTTAAACCCCACTTCCAGCCCTACATTCCAGCCCACCCCTGAGGGTCAGAGCCATGCTTAGAAGGCACCTGGACCCTGAACTATCCAGGCTTTACCACCTCCTGCCTTCCTACATGTGACTTTTCCACCAGCACTTCTCCCCAGGGAGGGTGAAGGGACTGATGCATGTTGTCAGTGCTTGCTGTGTGTAGATTTGTTGTGATTTCACACCAGTCACCCATGAAAATCACTCACCCTCCCCTGCCACAGCTGGGCAGAGGAGAGAAAAAAATAATGAAGGCTTCATGTGTTGGGATAAGGACCAGGAGAAAACACTTCAAGGGCAAAACAGGCTCAGCTTAGGGGTACAAAGTGAATTCTCTCCCTTCTTCCCACTGACAGCACAGGGAGAAAGGGTGTGGGGGTTTTGGTCCGTTCATCACCTGAGGTTTTCTTCCACCTGGCTCAGGGAGAGGATCCTTCTCCTGTGACACCTTCTGTGAGCTCCTCCAGCATGGTTCCAATCTCACTAGCAGTGATGCTCCTAAACTGCTGCCGTGTGAGCCCTTCCCACAGGCAGAGTCCTCCCAAACCTGCTGCCTTTGCTGCCTCCCAGCAGCTGCTCTGCAAAATAAACCATCACCCAAAACAAAAATCACTGAGTCAAGAGCCTGAGAGGGAAGAAGTGCAGGTTCTTCTCAATGAAAGTAATAGTTGATAATTAAATATCCCAAAGGAAAATGTTCTTTTTATCTTCTCACTGAGATGTGTCACTCCCTCCTTTTTGTATTCATGAATGCATTCACTCAATAGCATGGGTAAAAGGAGGGTGACAGGGACAGGCTGGCAGGAAGGTGCCACCTGCACCAGCATGGAAGTGACAAGTGCAGCAGATTTGGTGGCTCTGGCTCCCTGGCTCACATGGGAGGGGAAGGAAGAGCAGGAATTTGAAGATGGCTGTTGCCTTGGACATGCTGAAGTCGCTGTTGATTTTAGGCCAGGGAAGAATGATCTGATCTGCTGTGATCCCTTCTTGTCTTGGCTCCCACTCATAAAGGCACTTAAAAAGCTGTCTAGCTTCAAGTATGTGCTTAAGTGCTGAATTAGTGAATTAGCATATTTACTTGTCTGCAATCTCTTCAAAAGCCAATTGGAAGCCCTGGGATTTTGATGAATGCCTTCACTGGCCCCTGGGACAGAGCACAGGTCCCAGATTACCCTCCCTGACCACACCTCTGTGGCTGTGGCAGCCCTGAGCAGCTGCTGCATGAGAAGAAGCTGAGCGTGGCTGCTCCTCTCTGGTCATCCCTAAGCTACACTGACATAATTTTAGGGATCAGTTTCCTCCTGTCACTTCTGTGCCATTTGTAAAACTCCTGTTTGCACGAAGCAGAGCTCGCCATCACCCTCCAGAAATGAGTTGATCTTATGCTCAGAGTCTGCTTTTCCTACTAATTGAGGCTCTGAAGTGCAGTGATGCTTTTCCTTTGATTTAATTAGGGGAAGCTGTTCCCAAGGAATCATAGCTATAGCTCACATCAAAGGCTGCAGGAGCAGTGATGCACCCCAAGATGCAGGGGATGTGACTCACAGTGACTCACGGGCTGTGTCCAGCTGCCAAATGAGTCAGCATTGCAGCAACCTCATCCCTGAGACCTGTGCTGGCCAGGCCAGGTGGAAGGAGATGAGCCCCACATGTCCCCTTGCTCCCCAAAACACAGCACTGGCCCATCCCCAGCACTGTCCCATGTGGAACCTGCATCTCTGCACCATCAAACTCCCCAAATGGAACTTAAAATCTTGCCTTGTTCACGTCTTTAGTTTGTTCATGGATGCTTATAACAAATAAGGGCTGTGTTTCTGGTGAATATCAAGCCTGGATGCAGAAGGCTTCAAGCCTTCTCAGCTCATTAAAAACTAGAGAAGCCAGTTCCAGAGGAACTTGAAGCTAAATGAAGTGTTGAAACAAGCCATTTCTTTTAAAACTTCTATGGGAGCAACATCCTACTTGCTGCAGCCCCAGGGGAGGATCACAGCCTGGCCCATGTGCCCCTGCCCCTCTCACTTTTGCCAAACTGCAGCAAATAATGGATTTTTTTTCCCTTCTGTGGAAAGTCTAAGCTAAATTCTTGATGATTCTTGTAAAATCTGGAAGCTGAAGAAGCCTGACTTCCCCACTCACACCCCCATGTAATTTGTGGTGTGGCTCTGCAGGAGCAGGGGAGGACTGTGACCATCTGTTTTTCTGGATGGGAGAGGGAAGCAGCCACAGGGAAAGTTCTGGTGGGGCAGCTCAGCTCTGGGCTGTGATTTATAACTGTAAATACAACAAATCCTCTCCAACTGCCCTGGAGTTTCTCAGGAACCAGAGTCCAGCTCACAAGGCAGGCTCAGGTCACTGGAGTTTAATGACCACTGCCTTGGGAAGGTGTGGAAAGGCAGATAAATTGCTGTCCTTGGTCCAAGCTAAATCCCTGCAGGCTGCAGTTCTACAGCTGACAGTTGGGATGGAGTGATGGGCACTGCCCTGGCCTGGTGACCTGACTCACAAAATGAGGCTTAAACTGCAAATGGAAGTGCTTATCCCTCTCCTCCCCATCCCACAGGCATCACTGGGACCAACAGCCACAGCAGCTCCACCCTGGCAGCTTCAGCACCTCCACTTGAAAAGAGGAGGCAAGATTGAAATTTTATTTTTGATTGACTAAAAACACATCTCAAAAATCCAATTTTTTTTTCTGTATTTTTGGGGTTTCAATTTTTCCTTTTTTAATGGTTTGGTTTTGATTTGAAGGAAATGCTGAAATTATTCTCACCTCTGTTCTAAGATGGGGCATCACCTTAGTTTGTGAGAATGTTAGAAGAGGTCATTGAAGTTATTTTTAGAGGAAAACCTGAAAATCTAAACAAAAGCTTCAGCAAAACACAATATAGGCTCAGAAAATATCCTGATGTCCACAAATCTGTACTTTTCACTGGAAAAAAGATGCATGAGAAACCATTGCCTGTGTTTACAGAGAGCTGATGGGAAGAGCCTGGTTGCTGCTACCCCACAAGGGCCTGTTCCTGTCCCATCCCATCCCAACCATCACCTCCAAACTCCCAGATCCCCTCATGCACAGCTCTGCTGGGACAAATGGCAGCATCAGAGTCAAAGGGATGAGTTAGAGGATCACAAGGAGTTCAAATCACCCAGAGTCTCACCAGCTGCTCTCTCTGAGGACCACACTGGCTCACAGCAGCACATCCTTGAAACCACTGTTGGAATCAGCCAGCAGAAACAAAACCATCCTGTCCTTGGTGAATTCCATGTCCAAAACAACTGGGTGTGTTATTTAGCTTAAATGGTATAGTGAATATTCTGGGGTTTTTTTCATATCCAGCAAGGTAAGTCAGAGCTAAGTATTCACAAGTCAGTTCCATTGGAATAAACAGATCTTCCCAGAGAATTTTCCAAATTGCATCAGAACACAGGGAGACTCTGGGCTGGGGTTCCTCACTCTGCTGCAGTTGGGTGCTTCCCTCTGTGGCTGTGTTCCCCAACACTGACATTGAAACATCCCTGCACACATACATGGCTCTGTGAGTGCCTGGCAGCCTGTAGGGATGTCCCAAGGAGAGGGATAATGGACACACTGATCAAAACCCAGCAAGAGGAGAAGAATCTCAGATTTTGCTCACTTCACCACTGCAGATAAATCACTGCTTTTACAAGGCACTATTGAATTCTTTCCAGGCTGACCATCCAGCCCCTCCACCACCATAGAGCAGACTGGCACGGGGTTGTCCAGACAGGATATCCTCCAGGGAACAGCCTCTGCACAGCACAGAACAATAGAGCCCTGCCTCTGGAACCGTGGATACACAACGTGCCCATCCTCTTCTCCCCCAGCCCTCAGCTATCTGCTCTCAGCACAGCACCACGGTGTCAGATCTGCATCACCATCTCTTTCCTGTTTGTGAGAGAGTCCCACCAGTGCTGCAGGGAGCACAGCAGGCTCTGCCCTGCACCTCTGCCCACCCTGTGGATGCTGCAGGTTTTGAGAGCTCAGGTATCTCCACGTTTGCCCTCTGAGCTCCCAGTGCTAAATGGCACAGCAAACCCAGCAGCCAGTCCTGCCCATGGCAATGGCTCAGGGCCTTCTGCAGCTCCACTTCCATAGGTTCCCATCCCTGCTTTGGGATCAAGCACAAGTACATAACATCATACCAAAGTCTCTCATGAGGGCTTTGAAGGAACCACTGCACTGAGGCATCTTCCAGTCACCTTCTGCACCAGGTGGAGAACATTTCCAGTGGTGTAAAACAGCCAGCCAGTTACTCACAGTCTCCTTGGTTAAGATGCACTGAGCTGCCAGCTCAGCTGCCAGGCCCCATTCTCCTCTCAATTATATAAATTTGGCAAATTTGGAACAACTCTGCTTTCACAGCATAACCTGATTTCATGGAGAATGGCATCTGGTGTGCATTCTAGGTTCATGCTGTGTAACAGGGAACAGAATTGGACCTCTGACTCATTAGCAAGGGAACATATATTGAAATTAAGCTACCAATAAGTAAACATCTCTTGAGGACAATTTTTTTCTTGCCCTGATTGTGGAAACAGTGTGACTTAGCACTGAACTGCAGCCTGATACCCACTGCATGCAAATGGCAACTCCTGTAGCACTGAAATGTTTATCTCCTGCTTGACAGTGACACAGAGAAAGTCTCTTTAAAAGCCATTCCAGACTTAATGCAAAGACCTGAGATCCTGCCCCTGGAAGCAGGAGCACCCTGATGGGGTGACACAGCACTGGCTCCAAGAGCTCCAGGGATATTTCTTGTTTTGCATCCTACCTGGTTCCTCCCTAGTGGCTCTGCTGAAGCTTTCTACCATGGGTTGGCCATGTGTGGGGCCAGGTGGCTCCTTGCTGGCTGCCAGTGTCTCCTGGCATGCCCTCCCCTGCAGCACACACATCTTTCACAACCACCTGAAGACAAAGAGCACAGAAAAAAATCTCCTTTTCTCTCACAGGCAAAGCAATCCCATGCTGCCAGCACAAGCAGGAGGTGCTGTTGGGAATGCCCAGAGAGGGGCTCAGCCTGGGTTTCAGCAGTGCAGCTCTAATTCCCCCATGATCACTTATATCCCAAGACCTGGCCATTACTGAGGATTTTGATCCTTTGGGATCTTTGTCAACTTGAGCAACACCTCAGTGTCCCAGCCTCTGCAGCCAACAGTGTACAGCATCATGTCAGTGTGTGAGAACAGGAGTGAAAGCCCTGTGGCTGAGGAACATCTCTCAAAAGACTTAAAAGGGTCAAGCAATTTTTTAGCACTTGTTCTTGTTTGAGCCAGAGCAGTCACTGTGTCCCAGGTGTTCCCAACTGCTTCTCCATTCCCTTGGCACCCCAAGGGGGGGAAGCCAGACCCACTCTCCCCACAGCCCTTGCTGTCTGAAACTCAGCTTCTGCTGCTCCTCACGTGCAATCTTTTAGAAAATATCTGGGTTTTGAAAACAATTCTTCTCCCACAGACTGATTTCTTTCCACATGCTGAGTACCCAGGACATCACAAATAAGAAGCAGGTCACTAAAAGAACCTTAAAGCCCCCTAAATAATCCCTGGTGTCACCCCATGACAAACAGACTCCCAGCCTGTGGTGCTGGGCACATTTCACAGTAAGAAGAGCATTTTGCTTCATTCCAAGCAGGAAACACTCATTCCAAGATTTGCTTTATTTGCTGGGTACTTGTCTTTCATTCTGCATCCCTGAGCTAGTGCAGGACTTGCAAGCATTTTGTAATTCCAAGAACAAGCACATTAAAGCCTCAGAACAAGGGGAAAGCCCTTTTCCTGCCAAGGAGGCACATTATTGTCAATACCCCATTGTTGTACTCACACTCACCACCCCTTAAAGCAATTAATGGATAAATCAGGGATTTTTCTGTGGCATTTCTGTGGGTGGGGTTTATTCCCATCCTTATCTGAGCAGAGGATCTTTCCCACCAGTAACCTGGTGCCAGGGTGTCCCACAGCCCGTGACGCCGGCCTGTGCTGCAGAACAAACAAACTCAATTAGGGGAGGATATTTACAATTGCTGACCAAACTCTCGATTTCCTTGGTAAGCTCCTCCAGACAATGTGCTACGGCCCCCAATTGTACTGTCAGAAATTCATACGGGCCCAAGAATGAGAAAATGTTGTGTTTAGATTTGTGACAGGCAAAGCAAAACAAGGGAGAGATGTTTTTGGAGGGTTCTTCCCCAACCCCACGTGTTTGTTTATTTTTATAGCCACAAAATGGAGCAAGATGAGTGCAGAGCCTCCCTTGCCCACTGTCCTGCTCCTATCCAGAGCCAGCCCTCAGTGCTGGCAGCAGCAAATGCCCTGGGAGAACAGAGCTGCACCTTGTGCTTGAGGCTTGTTGTGGCCCCAAACTCCTGCAGTGCCTTCACTGGGCTCATTAAAACAGCTTTTCCCAAATCTGCCAGGATTCAAACAGGAAACTGTGGTGCCAACACGTTGGTATTTGCAGTGGAGGACAAAAGAAGCATTCACCTCTTATCACAGCTGTAATCCCTGCTCTTTCAAGGGGTGCCCTGCAGGCTGCAGCTCCCAGCCCCGTCCCACACAGCACTTACAAGCTGAGATAAAATATCCTCATTTCCAGGGCATTTTCCCCTCTCTGGGAATCCAGACTTTGCTCCCTTTTAGCCCTGCTTTGTGTCAGCATCCAAACCCCCCTCCACAGGACACATTCACCTCAGGCTGCTCTCAGGCATCAACCTCCTAAATCCCCTGAACTGAGAATCCCTCCTGAATTTGAGCTGCCCTTGGACAAGCAAATTGTCCCTCCTGGAGAAGGTCTGGCAGCCATCCCTGGGTGAGCAGTGCTGTCCCACAGAGCCTGGCCCTGAGCTGCTGCTGGAACACAGCCTTGCAGAGGATGATGCAGCCCTGGTTTATTCCTGTGCTGGAGGAACCTTGCTGGGGCCATGCTTCCCACAGGATGCTAAAAGGTGCCACATTAGGGACAACATCTTTGCAGTTTTTGACACAGAGGACATCACATTCAGAACTTGGTTTTGCCCCAAGCAAAAACCTTCATTAATGCAGAGTAACAACAGAGCTTAACTCTGTGTGGGCTGATGGCTTAATGTTGGAACCAATTCTATTTCTTATTACATCAAGAGCAAATCTTGAGTGATGGCACTGCAAGCAGTGTTTTCCATATTTTCACCAGTTTAATGAAAAACAGAATTTGGCTCTACATCTTAAGAGATAACACTCTCTGTACTCATGGCCAATATATTAATGTTTTCCAGCATTGTGCATCTTCTTCCAAAACCCTTGTAAGCCTTCCTTTATAGGTTATCCAGGGATCAAGGTCTGAAAATCCATAAAATACGTGGGCTGTGCAAGATTTGCATTTAATTTAGCATGGATTTCCTCATCACTAGGCAGTTTTGTTTCACTGAAAACCTCCATTTGTTATTTAGGGGATTAGGAACGTTCAACAAGAGAGGAGGAGAAGGGGCTGATGGCTGTGGGACTTCAATTCAGTAAAACACAAAATTATAGTTTTTTCTCCAGATTTACAGCAGACTAACATCAACGTCTGGTTCAGAGAAGGAATATAAATTAGCTGGTAAATAGGAACTCGATTCCAACTAGCTGGATTAGGATCTTGTAACACTCTTGTATTCTACTTCTCTCCCCTTGCTGTGTTAGTTGACTGCAGGCCACCCAGGGTAACAAAGACATATGACAGAAATATAGTGTATATTTATGTTGGCTCATCTTGCTGTAATCTCCTTCAGGGTATGACCTGATTTTAATAACTCAAACTTACCCTTTCTGGCTCATTTCCTTATGTGCTTAAAACTTATATAGTGCTTTTTGGTTTGTTCTTTCAGCACATTTGGGCAAAAAAATTAAAAAAAACAAACAAGAAAATAAAAGGCGAGAGGAAAGTGGGAACCTGGCTACAAAAATTGGTTAAAATCCATCTACATCCTAAAAAATTTATTAGCACAGATCACCTCCTGACAATGCTTCCCCACAGCCAGCAAGAGCATTTTCAGAACAACTGGAAGATGTGAGCGCTGCCATCTGTTCCACCCTCAGTGAACTGAGAACTGTAAACATCTCCAAGGCTGGGCCATTTATCATTACAAGAAAGTATACAAAGAGGCAGGAGTTGAAGTAAAATCGGTTTCATCGTGGGAAGAAATCTGATTGTGAGGGCACACCAAAATATCTTCCAATGTATCTGCCTTCCTAAAAGCTTGCAATGGCTTGTACATTCAGTTCTCTGGAGCAGAGACTGCTTAAATTAGTTTAAACCTGCCTGTTTACAATTCTTTGTATATTTCTGATATTATTAGTTTAGATAGTTATGTGACATTGATATAGTTATGCTGCTGGAGTACATTCAGAGAAATAATGGACTTTAATGGGAATTTCAAATATGTTACTGAAATAAAGGGGAAAAAAAAACCTACTGAGCCTCATTTTTTTAGGATGGAGCAGAGATGTATTTGGGGTGGAAGTCTGCAATCAATGATTTTACCTCTAGACCTTTGAGTTTCCACATCCTCTGTTCCAGTGCTTATTTACCCTGTCTTAAAGCAGGTACTTCCTAAAGCTGAGATTAGAAAAATTAGAGTATGGAGAAAATTTCAGAGAAAGGGAATCTCATCCCAATGAGAGGAATGAGAAATGCCAGCCAAAGAAAGGGAAAAAGCAGCAGAGAGCAGATTGAAGGAGAGATCCCCAGGCACAGTTGTGCCTCCACGATGCAACAAAGGGTTCAAAGGAGCCAAACATCTTGAGGAAAGAAAACAAAAGAACTGGCCTCACGTGAACTTTAATTTTGTCCAGAAATTCCACTCTGGATCAAAGAGCTACAGTGAAAGTTTAGTTGGAAACAGCATTTTCCTGCACAGAAGTTCGGCTTCAGCAAGTGGAAAACTTTTTCCCTCCTCGTTAAAGGCTACTTTTCTCAAAGTGCTGGCCTGTCCTAGCCTGAGTCCAAAGGCATCTTTTGAGTAAAAAACAAGTGCAAGCCATGTTTAGACTGTTACCTGGGCAGACAGGGCAAGGCACAGAGGGGACATTGGGCAGCTGCTCTGCCAAAAGCCTGGAAGCTGATTGTGGGTTGTAAAGAGCAGGAAAGAGAGTGGCTGGTCCACAGGGAGATGTGGATGTGTCCCTGGGCCTGAACTAGGAGCATGTGAAGCACAAGGTGGCCTGGAGTCAGAGTCATGAACTTCTGAAATGTTCTCTGCTGAGTTTGGTGCTGCTCCCGTGAGGAAAGGAGCTTCTGGATGATGCTGAGGGAAGAAGCTTCTGCAAATGCTGAGGAGAAGAGAACAGCAAGCAGAGACAGCTGTCTGTGACTCCTGTTGAGTCATTCCAGCACAGCAGGAGCACACAGACACACCTGTGAGTTGTGTCCCATCGTGGGATGAAATTTCACGTTTCCAAAAAGCAAGAGCCATACCAGCTCTGAGTATTAGCCACCCATGCTGCCCTCTGATGAGGATTTAATAATTTGGTTTATAAAGATGGGACATGATAGATTTGCTACCTTCTCCCCACCGTTTATTATCTATTGACATGGTTTTCTTTGCAAATTTCAGTTTCCACTGACTTGCTAGTGTTACCAGTGGAAAAGCAAAGTGCAGAGTGATACCAGTGAGCTCTGCTAGATGTGCTGTATATCACTCTCTGGCTGCTGCTCTCAGTCCTTCTGAATAGACTCAAGAAGTTATTAGAAATCTAAAGACTTTTGTCCAAAGCTGGAATTACTATCACTTGGGTTCTACAGGAACTGCACAGGGGGTTCTTTACAAAAAGTAACTGACAAAAATCTGCTTTTATCCTTTGAAATGGGAGCACAGCTCAGGAAGGGATCCTCAGCACTACAGACGTGTAATTGTTCATATACCTAGTAAACTTCATCTTATGGGGGCAAAAAACCCAGCCAACAGTTCTTTCCCATACTCTTTGAATGAAAGAAATACTCTCTGATGGCTAGAGAGACCTTCTTCCAAGAATATTCCAGTAAGAATATTTATGGCCAGCCTACACTTATTTGTTCTTGTGCCAGTGTTGCCCTGTTTAAACAGTACTTTCTCCCTGGTGCTTTACCCCTCCAAAGCATTTATTACCCTCCTGATATAATCCAGTGAGGATGGCTTATACTGAGGAAGTTTTTACACCTTTCCCATTGGTTTCTCTCTTGCTGTCAGAGACTGTAAGGACCTGTCCCAGGGTCACTGCATCTGGTGGCTCACCCCAAGGTGACAACGTGGCAACAACTGGATCAACTCACAGATTACAAAGAGTTCTTGAACATCTTCTTATAATGTCCTGTTTGTTCACTGTTAACTTCTCTGAAAATGGATTCAGGGAGAGGATTCTGACTTTAAATCACAAGGCCACCACTTAGTGACACCTCAGCTATTGCAAGTCAGAGTAGTGAGACAACTGCACAGAAAGAATCCATGAAGGTATAAATGCACATCTTCATCCAAACATCATCAAAAGTTAATTTATACCTTCACAACAGTGACCATGACTGGGGACAGCACCTGATGGATCAGTATCCCAACCCACACCACCTTCCCATGGTGCTGCAGGTACTCGGTGCTCACACAGCAGCTCAGGGCTCTGGCATGTGTGTCATGACCTTGCAGAAGCCCAGAAAGTGATCTGTCTTCCTTGCAAAAATTAGGTTACAAATGTAAAGAAAGGCCAAAAAAAAGTCACACCAGACAGATCTGAATATTGGTTCTGCCCACCTCAAGCTCTGTGGATATTTGCTCCTGAATGTTTTTGCTCAAGTTGAGGTTGGAAAGGAATCAGCTTGGCACGTTCGCACTTGGTGTCTTTCTTTTGCAATGATCCCATTGTTCTGAAACATAATGGGGCAGAGTTTTCTATAGTCCCACTGGGACTGTATCAAAATTGAAATCAGCACTGAAAAGTGTGCTGTGTAATGCTGCTGCCTGCTCTTAACACCATGATTTCAGCCAAGAAACAGTAAGTTATTCACATTTACGCCCAGTGAACTGGAAGGTCTTTTATCCAGGCTCCACATTAAATTTCAGCTGCCAAAAATGGTCTCATTCTTATTCAGGTCAATACTTTTGACTTCTTAGGCTTGTACAGTTCCCAGGGCAGCTCAGGCCTGCAGCAGCTCTAAGGAGCTCTGTTCTCATGGTGTTGTTACTTGACATGTTGATTTTAGGGCACTGCTCTCCTTCAGACTCCTTCAATCAATACCCAGTTAAGAAGTATAGAAAACAAGCTAGTCAAAGGCATTGTATTCTCCCCAAAAATCTGAATTCTTATCAACAGCCTCACCTTTAACACTAAATCTTGAGGCTAAACCTGATTGCAGAGTATTTTGTGCTTGTTGCCTTACACCAAACACGTGTGTACAGCTGAGGTGAAACAGCAGGAAGGCAGACTGACTGACAGCCATCCTTCAGTACCACATGCTGTCAAGCATAAACCCTCTATTAGTGTCCTCACAGTGCCTCATTTTACTGATTGCATTTCTTTAGAAAAGTCACTGATGAACCTTTTCCCTGCCATTTCCATCGGTGACATTCACTCAGGGACTGAATTTGTGCTACGTGCTGAGGGATAGAAAAACACCAGGAGCCCAGGGAGGATGCTGGGGAAGAGATGATATTCAAGGCTCCTATCCTGATGAGAAAGGACTCACAAACCTGAAAAGTCTGCAGATGCTGTGGATCTATAGGGACTTAAAATTAAAATCTTAAAAAATAGTAAAAAATAAGGTTCATGGGAATCATGATAAAAGGTGAAAAATTATCAGACTGCTTGCCCCTGAGGAAAAAAAATGTTTCTTCTCAGTGATTTGAGATGGGGTTCAGGGATATCCAAGAAACCCAACTGCATCTTCCCTCAAGCAGGTAGGCACTGAAAGCACTGGCACTGAGTTAGTGAGGGAAAAACCCCAAGTTAAATTGCAACCCCTCAGTAAATGCTGCCTGGTCCCCATCAGCAGTGACAGCCATGTGAGCAGCATGGGACAGCACTGTAGCCTGCACCAAGCTCTCTGAAAAGGAGCTCTGTTTGATTTTAATTCTCCCTTTCCACAGAAGTTATGCTAGCACAAAGCTGGGTAAATCAAGGATTTTCTTTGGAAATGCCTCAGAGATGAGCAGGTTCTCAGAAAGTGCTGCAGATATGGCATCTTCCAGACACACGCCTCGACAGAGGGCTGGGGGAGCAGCTCAGCATCCCTAAGCACTGTTGTCCTGCTCCATGCTGGGGCAAAGCCTCACAGCCACCATCTGATGGGGCATCCAACCTCTCAGTGGGTGCTGGTCTCCTCTCCTGGCAGAAAATGGGGAGGAACAGGCTCTGTGAGTCTGTACCAGAAGATTTCCTGCTCCTGGACATGCTTTATCATGGTCAAGTCCATTTCACCACACCAAGCTTCCCCCCAGCTCGACACAGGCTGTACCAAGGGTCATCTCCTCAGTGCCCACAGGCTGTGCTGGGAGCTGTGCTGCTGTGGCCAGCACAATTCCCTGCTGGATCAAACCCAGGGTACCTGGTTTGGCACCTGGACATAAAGCACCAGGCCAAAACTGAGCAAAGTCCACAGTTCACACCAACAAAGGGCAGAAGGTGCTTTGCTTCCTTCTAAAGACCAGCCAAGGTGACATTTAAAACCTCACCTGATGATACATGACACACCTGCAGAGGATGGAACACCAACACACCTGAGCTCACTGCTCTGCCCTCCACAGCTCTGGGTGCTGGAAACCCCAAAGATACACACTGAGGAATTTTGGGACCTGTGCATGTTTTTGCACCTGTTTGCAAATGCAGCTAATCCAAAATTAGCCAGGAGAAGTGGAAGAATCATTTGTCAGCTCCTGGTCTCCTCAGCCATCTTGAAAAACATGTCACAGATACATTGACACTTCTGCTGTTGATTTAAATAGCAGCCACCAGCCAGGATCCACTGCTGGGCAAGGGGCAACGTGGAGCTCCTGTCTCAGGCTCCTCCTGTATCAGATGACTCACCAACATGCCTGAGAAACTCCCTTAGACCACAGCCTCCAGTAGCAACCCCACAACAAACACAGTGTGGGGCCTGCAGCCACCCCTGGGGTTTGGGCTGCGATCCTGGCAGGCTCCAGGAGCCAAGGGAGGTGCCAGAGCTTTGCTCCCTTCCACTGCTGCCTTGTGGCTGGGCTGGAGCTCATGTGGCATGGAAACCACCACTTTGCCTTCATTTCCTTTGCCCCCTAGTAAGCTGTTCTGTCTCCCAGTCCTGTTTTTTCATGAGTACATTCATGAGAGTGAAATCTCCTCCTCAACCACTCTGACCTTTCCTGTGAACAAAAGGACACTCCTGCTCACATTTAACAGGGTTTTGCTCACTGTGGTGGCTGGGCCCTTGTGCTGCCCCATCTCTGGACCGTGACTGCTTTTGTGGTGCTCCACTCAAGCATCCTGATGTACAAAGGCATCCTCAGAACGCTGGGTTTGTGAGGCAGAGAAAGCCATACCCTGGAGCAGCTCCTGCAGCCACCCAGTATCTCCTGTCTGCAAAACAGGCTAAGGAAGGGTTCCTATTGCAGCCCACGCTCTGGCAGCATGACCTGCCAAGCCTGCCTTTCCCACATGGAAATACACAGCTCCTAGGAGTGACTTGGAAAATCCTTCCCCCTCCGCCTCTCCTATCACGCTGAGGCCAGGAGCCTTGATTGCAGTGCTTCCACCCCTACCCCAGGAGAGCTGCAGCTCAAGCTCCAAAATGCAAGCTAAACATTCTGCCTCCACAACTCCCCAGCTCTGGAGAGGGCACTCCTAAAAAAACACTTCTCATGTGGAACAGGAGAAACTACAGAGCTTCCTCTTAGCTCATTGTGACCAGCGCTGTGACACTCTGCACCAGACACACCTTCAGCCTCCTGCAAAAGCAGCTCTTGTGCCCAGCTCCAGCTTTACTCACAGGAGTAATTTCTGCTCATCCTGTTTCACCAGAATTAGTGGGGCTGCACATGGTGAAGGGCAGTACTTTAATAGGGATAACAGGAACAGGCACTTCATGGCTTAAACTACCCCAGCAAGATCTTAGCACACCAAATACTTTCTCTTTAGCTGTCAAGAGAATTTGACCAATATCCAGGGATTTCCCCAGAAACACATGGAAAAAAAACCCCTGGAACACAGATGATGTATAGTTTTCAATACAAGAGTGAAACTATTACATAATGGACTTCAGAGCCAATACAAGTCAACATCCTATAATGTTCTCATATATCTTCCAAATGAGATTCTGATCTGCCCTGATGGGGTGACACAGCACTGGCTCCAAGTTGGTTTTGTTTTTTTGTTTGTTTGTTTTTTGGTTTTTTTTTCAGTGTTGCTTTTTTTTTTTTTTTTCTTTTTAAGATATTAGTTAAAGCAAGGGATTACCCACATTTTATTAGAAACTAATAATTTTGGTAGAAAACCAATTGCTGAAATAAATATCTACAAATGTTAGAATGTAACCACTGGGATAAGTACCATGATCCTTCTTAACAAGACAAAAAAGGGCAATCTTTTGTTGAAAAGATGATTTTATATATGTAATTTTAATACTGAACTTTTCCTGCTGTAACTTCATTTGTACCATCTTGCCTTCACTGATTATTAATTCTCTAAATACACCGTAACTCAAGCTGTTAAATTTGGAAATTCACTTCGTTAGAGTTTTTAATGCTCTGCATGTTTATACCTGAAATCATGTCTTCATTTGGAACCCAACTCTTCAAGCACATAATTATGTAAATACTTCCTGGCCAGGGAAAAAA
>WEIU01020675.1:834691-861602 GCA_013389925.1 Aegithalos caudatus | reverse complement strand
AAAAAAAAAAAAAGTCTTCAGGATTTGTCAGCTGTGAGTGAAGATGCCCAGTCTGCTGTGGCTGTGTGAGGAGGGACCCTGCACAGGGCAAGAAATGCACACCCAGCTTGGACTGGGGTGTGAATAGAATATTTGGGTGTATTTATTCTCCATTCAGTGCTCACCTTTTCTCACACAGTTAAGGAGTCTGGTGCAGAGCCAGCCACAGCATCCCTGAGTGTATCCCCTGACTACAGAGCTGCCATCCTTGCTGTTCCAGGTCCTGCCAGCCCAAAACCCAGCCCCAACAGCCACTGGTACCAGTGGCTGTGGGATTTGATGTCAGCAGCCCAGGAGCCAGCCCTGTAGCACATGATGTATATAATTCATTGTTCTCACAGACCCAGGAGAGGCCCAGGGCTGTGTGTACATCCAGATGGAACCACAACCCTTCCCCACTGCTATCTACTGCACAATGTTTATCAGGGCTTACAGACCACTTCCTTTTCAAAACCCTTATTGAAATTCACACAATAAACAATTTGTCCAATTGGGTTTAGGAAGCCCTCAGACCTTTTCCTTTTGAGGCAAAAGAAAAAAACGATTTATTTATTATATAGAAACAGGCTGGACTCTGGAGGGGCTGGAGGAGTCAGACGAGAAGGTTTGAGGCTCTGGATGTGAGCACAGACATTAAGAGGGGACATACCTTCTCCAGGAGACTGTAAGACCTCAAGAAACAAGAATATATAGTACCTACCCCCCAATTTAGACATTAAAGTCACCCAGATCACAGGTTAAAACTATTTAGCTGGAGTGTGGCAGCAGCACAGGTTTCCTGCAGTTACCAGGGTCAGGAGTCACACACGGCATGGCCTCAGCCACTCCCTTCATACAGGAGCCTGCCCAGAAGGAAAATATCAGCTCCTGCAGACCCCATGGCCCAAGTTTGCTGTAGCCAGACACAGCTCTGACCTCCATTCTGGTTTTGGTCCCTGGATTTTCATTTTGTTCCTGAGGAAGCTGTGGAAGACATCCCCAGGGACACAGGAACTGCCAAGGAATCATCTCTTATCAGATATGGGTGGCACAGAAGGGAGCACAGACACTTTCCCCTTACTGTGTTTGACTTTCAGTTGTTTTCCGCAACTTCCAGGTGAAAAACTCACTGTGAATGCTGCATCCCATAGGAATTTGACTGCCCAGTGCAATAAGGATCTGAAGAGCAGGCTCTACATGCCAAGCATGCACTGCTTCAGGGCATTACATGGGAGATCTCACTGAGAGATTAAGGAAGAAGGAAAAATCTTTCTGAACAGAAAAGGTACATTTTTAACACCATTCCTCCAAGAAGAGGGGCCAAGAGAAGCAAGGCAGTGCTTGCTCCTTGGGAGAAGATGCCCATTGAAATGAAGTTTTCTGAAAGCCACAGAGATACAAGGAGAATGAAGGAAATCTGCTCTGAGCTGAGAGCTGCTGAGACCAAACCCCCACCCCAGGTGAGCTGTTATGGGGCAGAGATGCAAGTGCAGGACCAGGGGAAGCTTTGACCCTGCAGTAATTCCCAGATATAGAGGACTCTATAGGAGAGCAACAGCTTCTCTTATTCTTTTGGTAGATGAAGGATTTCTACCAGCCTGAAGCCTGAACTGTTCCCTTCCTTATTCTAACATGAGAACCCCTTTGAAAATCCTCTGTTGGATTTTTGGTGGGATTTTTAGCTTTTCCATCTGAAGCTGCTTTTATTACAGGGTACAGTGGGGAGAAGACAGAGTTATAACCCATAAGCAGTAACTTTGATGCAAGATAGAAAAAAATTATTTTCCTCTTTGAACTGTCATCATCTGCAAGGGGCAGAAGAGCCAGGATGTCCTTCCTACCCTGGGGAGGGGAGGCAGCTGGTTTGGGCAGGAGCTCCCACACTGCCTGGAGATTTTGAGCCTTTGCCCAGCCAAGCAGTGGGGATACTTTTGCTGGGGAAATGCTGACCTTTCTGCAGGGCAGGAATTCAAGGCAATGCTGTGAATATGAGAAGTGCAGCAGCACTTGGTATGAGATGCCACATTAATGATCCACATAACACCCACAGAGGGGCTTTCATGTTAAAGAGCTCCACGCTTCTTTTAATGAACTTTGCACCACTGGCAGGAAATGCAGCCACACCTGGAGGGGAAGGAGTTAAGCAGCATCAGGCACGCTGCAGACAGAGGAGTCAGGGATGGAGACAGTGGCATCAGGCATGCATCAAGTGCAAAATCATTAGTGCTTCCAAAAAAAAAAAGAAACAAAAAGAAAGAGGGCAGAGCACAGATTTATGCTGGAGTGCTGGGTAGGAAGTAGCACAGCTGGAGCTGGGATAGTCCAGTCTTGCAAAATTCTGTTTGTATTCTCTCAATGCAATGAATACTTGCTGTTAAAGCCAAATGCAATTAATTCATGGTAAGAGCTGGCAAGTACAAATCCAGGACCAGATTTCCACCCTTCCTGTCCATCCTGACACACACATTCTGCCTCCAAGAAATATATTCTCATCAGGAAAGAAAGTGAGGAGGAGTTCTGTGTTCTGGGTTCCAGCTCTGCCTCCCAGCACTGAGCTCCAATATCCAGCCTTCCAGGGCCAGTCATTTTTTCTCTCTGCTTTAGCTGTAGTTAGCTTCCTTTGGGGAGGGGATGGCAATTAAACTCACAATTAATCACAAATTTAAAGCACTTCTCTGCTTTTCAGAAGAGAGATGCTGCAGATGGGGAAGTGTTAGAAGGGAGCAGTAAAAGGCTGTGATTAAGCACCTGAAGGTCAGGGATGGCCTCAGCATGGAGGAGGGAAAACTTCCTCCCCACTCCCCCCATCCCTTCTTGATAGCACAAATTAAAAACAAAGACAGCTGTTCAGTCGGGAGTGACTTTAGTTTAAATCTTTCTGTTTCTTGCTCAATAACTCTTTCATTATAAGCTTCCTGCTGGGGAAGTTTGGAGCCAAGGCTTGCTACTGAACACGCAGCACTCCAGGGCTGTAGAGCACAGGCGGCCAGTGCAGCCCTGTCCACAGCTTTCTGTATCATTACAGTTTCTAGATCTGATAGGGCAAATCCACCATTAAAAAATAAAAAATATTTAGATACAAGCTGTTCTCTGAGCAGCTAATCCAGTGCTGGAAAGTTCTTTAGCAGCTTGAGGAGGAGTCAAGAAAACAGAAGCAGCTCAGGGATTTGTGTGCAGCAAGTTGTTCCTAGCTCTGCACAGCTTACACTCATAAAATAACTTTTCTAATTGAAACAGTTTGATCATTTATAAGCTAGTTCCAAAGTAATTTGAACTCTGTAGGAAATTCCCAGGATCCTGGATGGGCTTTTGTTCAAGTTCTCCATTGTTTGCTTAAGGGGAAAAATATGAATATTGATATAAACCCTGCAGCTTGGAGGCCTTGCTGAATCTGAACTGCACAAGGGAGGCTGGAGGCAAATTAAACACAGTCAGAAAACTGACCTGGTCCACCAATGCAATGTTTAAAACAGCTGTTAATGGCACTGGAATACTTAAACAAATTATATTTGCTATGTAGATGTAAATCAAAGAGCATCCCACAGTGCCTCCAAAAGCTTTCTCTGAAGCACTACCCTTAGAGGTGACTTTATCTAAATCTCTCCTGAGTGGCTGGGTGAAGACTGTAAGTTTACTGAGCAATGTTATTTTCTGTGTTACCTGCCTGCCCACATAACCCCAGGGGAAATGCACAGAGCCCAGACACCCCAGTGTGGGCTGGGACCTGATGGAAACTGCAGGCAGGGAAAGCTGCTTAGTAACACCCAGAGTCCAAATATCCCCCCCAGGCTGGGAACAGCCAGCTTTCAACCTTTCAAGTCCCCCTAGCTCAGATTTTTCTTCTGCTGAACCATAATTAAAGTCAACGACCTCTTGTAAGCTTCAGACCTGTCCACACAAACTTGGTTTATTCAGACTTGTCAGCAGTTTAGTAAGCCATACTTAACTGTGCTGCCTCCATCCCCACGAGAACAATGTGGCCATTCTTTTCTCTTCCAACACCTCTGGACCCACACTGACAGCAGAGAGCCCACACCAGCTCTCCTCCCCCAAGCACTGCAGTGTGTGTTCCATTCCAACAGGTTCACTGCTTTCATCCCCAAAAGCTGCCACTTTCTCTCACTAGGTTACTCATTTGGGGTATATTTATTTGCCCAAAGCTGGAATATCCCGTGTGTGCTGACATAAGTGATTGCACAGCAGCAGAGGCTCCTCTCCCACACACAGAGTGTGCTCAGGCTCTTTTGGGGTTTGCTGGGACCACACAGGCAGCTGAATCTGTGAGACATCCATCAATCTTTCAGAGCAGCAGCTGACAAATTTGTTTTAACCCCAGTTTTTAACCAAAAAAAAAAATCCTACTGCTGTTCTACTGCAAAAGTTAAAGGGGAAAAAAAAATCTTTTCTTTTTTTTTCCCTGTAGTGAAACCTGAATACCAGGCCTGTTTCAAATGATAGAAAACATGAATGTTATGATTACAGAATTTAGCGTGCAAGTGGACACTGCCTTCTACCTCAGCAGGAGATTCCAGTGTGCAGCTACAAAAACACACAGGGAAAAGTAAAGCTAATGCCAAACCCTAATGACTTTCAGTAGCTCTGTAGTAGAGGCAGATTGTTACTCCTACAGCAATGACCCCTTGGGAGGGTAACACACCCCTCTAAGCTGAGCCTGAGCACACCACCATTCCCAGGGTTTCAGCCACTAATTTCTTCCATTTTCCAAAGGCCTAAGATAGAATGTACCTTTGAAGAGAATCAAACCTATAAAGGTTTTAGAGCAATAGCCCAGTCAGTTTAATCTCCCATCTGAGAGGCCGAACATTCATTAAATGAGCTCGTAATGTGCTAATTCAGGGAATATCTTTTTTCCGAAAGGCTAGCGTTACAAAATAGTGTCACTAGGCACTACCAGGAAAACAATCCAGTCCTCTCTAAAGTTCAGCAGTGCTCATGACGACATTCCTGTCCCGAGACTGCCACCAAGATGTTCTCAGACAGCCCAGGCATATGGAAATCATAGCTCCCACAGAACAGCTGTGTGTTTTGGAAGTGACTTCATATTTTTCGATGTTGTCTGCCACATGGAATCTAACATCTTCAACAGCAAATAAAGCTCTTCCTTTCATCCCCTGCCATGTTTCCTTCATGTAATGAAGGTGGTAGATGATTTTTTAACTCTACAGTCACTTTTTTCCCAGCCTTTCCTTAGAGCACAGGGACTGTATCTCTGTAAGTGCCTTTGCAAGTTTCTGGTATTTCTAACAGGAATTGCACTGAGATTCCTCTTCCCACTGGCCTTACATCTGGGCTGATCTATTGACTCACTCCCAAACAGTCACTCTGGCAAGTGAGTTCCTTTCCCAAAACTATGTGTTTCATAATGACAGTTCCACCACATGTTTGCCTGGCAAGCCACACACATTGTTTGCTACCATCTTCAGGAGAGGTCCAGACTCTGTGGGACTCACCAAAACCCACCCTGGGCCCTGCCATGCAAACCAGAAGCTCAGAAGGCTCGGGGGTTGCTGTTGAACAACACGTCTGCACCCTCTGGTAGTTAAAGGGGTGGTTGGCAAGTCCTGTAAAGGGCAGTGAGAGAGGAGATGCCAGGCTGCAGCAACAGGAAGGGATGTAGGGCTGGGTTCACCTTCTCTATGGGTGAGAAATAGGAAAAACTTTGCTTTTGCTTGGCATCTGCCCTTCCCCAGCCACTCCCTGCACGTACCATCCCTGTAAGAGGAGGCAAAGCATCCTGGAGGCAACATTTGGCCCCACACACTGGGGCAGACAAGCACAGGTACAACAGCAGCCTGTGGAATCACAGAACAGTCCCCACAGCCATCAGCCAAGGCAAAAACAAACACTGCAGTCACCCCTCCTGCCCTGCTTTGTGTGATAACCAAGCCCCTCCTCAGCCTCCTCCAGTGAACAGAGCTCAAGCCTCACTACAAACAACTGGAGAGCTGTCCTTCTGTGTGCTCAGGAACACACTTGATAAATAAACCCCAAACATTTCCATTTGCAATAACAACCATCTGCACACACCACTGCAGTGGATCTGCCATTCCATCTCACCAGCCAGCTGCTCACCCCTGGAAAGCAGCTGGATCTCCACAGGAGCCAAATGGACGAGCACCAAAGGCAGCTAACGAAGCACAGGGAATGCTGCTCCCTGACCCTGCACTCAGCATCTTCCCCAGCTCCTCTGATTTGAGGAGCTGTGCCAGTTACTCCCAGATCCATTGGCATATGACTCTTATGAATTCAGTTCCTGTAGGTGTTTACTCACTGGTGTGCCAGGAATTGATAAAAAAGCATCTGACTTAAGCATTTTGAAATAAACTCCAGACATACGTCAGGATGTTCAGCTGTTCCAGGCTCAGCTCATTTTTCCACTTCACCCAGATCCCTCAGGCAAACTGCAAATTGCAAATTTCACAGAAGGGCTTGAGGATCCAGATGCTCCAAACTGCACCAGGTTCCTAAGGCCCTTTAGCAAAAAAAAAAAAAAAAAATTCTTTTTCATTTTCAAATCCTTGAATGCTTTATATGTACTTTAAAGTACTTTACAAAGTGGGAGGTATATTGGTGTAAGCAATTAATTAACTAAAGGCCTTTGCTTCAAATGGACAGACCTAAAACATCGACATTTCTCCTCAAGATCTATACTAGCTGCCTTTGCTTTCCAGTTTCCTTACACTGAGAGCACTGCTCAAGATCACAACTTGGTTAGTTAATCTAAGTTTACATTGAAGTTCTGCATATAATGCTGGAAAGGTCCAAAAGTGATTATGTAGATGTACATTAAAAAAAAGTTTACACATAAAATATATTTTCTATCTAGCTTAAAACTAAAGGCAGCAAGAGAGTGTCTTATCAAAAGATAATAACTCAGTAAGGTAAATAAAAATATCTAACAGAGCCCAGGTGAGGAGTCTCAGACAGGGATTTGGAAAAGCTACAGACTGTTTTGTTTTCTTGGGTAAGCCCTGTCTGGAGTTCAAAATTTGCATACATATATCAATTTATATGCAAGCTGCTTCTAGCCAGGAGGGAAACAAACAAGGAAGTAGTCAGGAATTGGGAATAGCAGGGTGTCTTTTAGTTATTTAAGGTATTAGCTGAGCCAATGGGCATGCTTTTCCTGTTTTAAATAGACACAATAAGATAAAGGTCAGCAGGGGAATTGGTTACATTTCTCTTTCCCACGTATAGGTATGGCTGTGGAGGATGTAATCCTACCAGAACACTTTAAAGATACAGGATAATTTGGAGATTTTAGAAGCATCACATTGGCTTCCTCAGCCCAGAGCAACTGCATTACAGGTACCAATTCCCTGGGAAAGCCAGAATAACTTGGGCTTTCTGATACTAAACAGGAAAACTAAATCCTGTTATGCAAATAAAGGATCCCATAGGAAAAATTACTTAGCATCAAAGCTAAATACCCTGTATGCTTATCTTTATAAAAGAAAACATCACTTTGTAGGTAAATAATATTTTCTAATCAGATTTTCTGTGCTTCAGTAGGTAACTGAATCCGAAATCAAGCTCCATGTGCACCAAGAGGCTTAATAACTACCAACAAAACCAATAATTGCTTAGGCCAGGCAACAAGATACTCAGTGACAGTGTTCCAGATCTATTAACATGCAAACCTGATACACTCACTGTCACAGTACAGCTAGCCTGTAGCTGGGCAGATAAACCTGGCTGTGATGGGAACCCAATTTGTCTCTCCCAGATCAATAAATGAGTCCCTGGGTAAACAGTGATAGGACTCAAACAGAGCCCCTCAGCCAAGTTTAAATCCAGACACCCCAGTGGCCAGAGGTGTGGGCAGAGAGAGACCCCAACCCATCAGCTGTCTGCACCCAGGAGATTCAAACCCCCTCTAAAAGGAGCAACCATATTAAACACATTGCTGTTTGCTGAGGACCCTCTGTGAGTCTGGGTCATTTCTGTCTCCAACCAATGACCCCTAACTTCATAAGACATCACCCCAGCCACAGAATTTCAGCCTTCATTTTAGTGGCTTTCCTTCTCAGCCTGTAATGAAACCCACATTTTTTCAGTTCACTAATCAGTTATAGAAACAGCTCTTTCAGACAAGAAGAAATAAAAGATATCACAGTCTTACAAACCTGCATATCTCTCTGGGATCAGTAAGAGCCCTACTGAGAGTTCAGGCTGACTTGAAATTACATTTATAAAGCACTTGGGTTGATTAGAAACTAATTAAGGACACTGGCAGCTGAAAGCAAGTCGGTTTATCAATTACTAGTTCTAACATGCAAAGAAAGTAACGCTTCTTATTAAAAATTACTTTTAAGGATTATGTGATTTCTTAAAGGAAGACTATTAAAAGATTATGTGACTTCTTAAAGGAAGAATATTAAAGGTTGAGGTTTGTATATATGTAAATACACGCACAGGTACACATTAACACACAGGCATGTAAATAAAAGCCCAAGAGAAACTGTCTCATGGCAAATATTAGAAGGACCTTTACAGTGGGCACAGTGGGCATTCTGAGTGCTGCTTCTGTGGTCTTCAACATGAAATCTAAGACTGACAAAGGCCCAGCAGTCTGGCTGAGGTCTCAAGCATTGTCTTGTACCCAGGCCCTTTTACAATTTCCTTGTAGCCTCCAGAATCAATACCCAGGAGAACTCGTTGTTAACTCAGCAAAAGGCAGAACCCTGCTGTCAGGAGCTCAGGGAAAAGCTATTACAGAAGCCAGAGCATAAGGTGGGATGTTATTGGAATGTTCCTGAATAAGCAACTTTAAGCAATCAATTTGTTCCGCTTTTGTTTTGGAAAGAGAGTAATGAAATTTTACTCTAAGGGCCCAAAATGAACAAGAGATCCATTTCCCTCCCTTTGTTGTAAAAAACCCCACATCTTGCAATATCTGCTTTAATGGCTTAATTCTGGTCCAGGGATTTCAAAATGCATATGGCTGTCCTCCAAAGCTTCCTTGAAATAAGAGTTTATTTTGGTTTAACTTAGAAAAAATATTCTCATTGTGTGCAAATCCCTTCCCTGGCCTGCAGCAAAAATACGTCAGAGAGAGGGAGAGCTGTGAAACCTTCATTGTACAAACCACAGTGGCTGGAAAAACACCTCACTGCTTCTTTCTGCTTGGCCACTTGAGCTGTCACTGAAGGGCAGAGGTACAAGAATTTGCACAGGGTTTGGTTCAGGAACCACATGGATTTGCTCAAGTTTGGTCCAGCAGAGCATCAGCACCCCAGTTCAGCCTTTACCATCCCTGGATTCTTTGCTTAATCAACAACAGCAGAAAGTCCCAAAGTCCAACCCTTTCTGTGGCTTTTATCCCAACAAATGTATTCAGTGGTTTCCAAATCAAATACGTAGGCCAGGGAATCAGGGGATTTGATACTGAGTTTAACTGCTGTTCTCTGGATGCACACAAATACTAGTTTTTGGAAAGGCAGCTTTTGCAGCTCATTGTGATACTACCAAGAATCTCTGGCATGGGAACAGACAAAATAAGTGTTGAAGATGCTGGGGCTGGCTTTGTGAGAGAGCAATTTAAAGAATAATGGACCTCCAGTGACAAAGTCTCCATGCTGTGCTATTCTGCTGGCAATTACTGAGGAAGTTTGTTTAGGATTTAGGCCCAAGAGCTCCTAAGAGAGGCTTGTAAACAGCATGGAAGTTGAGTTTCCTGTTGGTGATAGGAAGATTGACAGCTCACAACAACCTTTTGTGTGGCAATGACAACTGTGATTACTGTGCAGTTCCCCTGCAATGTGATTAGATTTTAATCAGACTGTGGCTCTGCTGGATTTCTCGATGCCTTAATTGATGGCCCCAAACCAAATTACTTTCCCCAGAAAGAAAAAACCCTGAAACTTGAATTCCTTGACACTGAGTAGGTTTAACACACTCTAGTTCCATTTCATGCTTGTTGAAATGAACCTTCTTTCCTTATGTCCTTTGGGCATAACCTATAGAAAGCATGGAAAGATCCAGTGACAGACTCTCTTTTCTATTTTGATTAAGAGAATAGGTATAATTTTTTTTCTCTGTTCCATAAAGTTTTCAAGAAGATGGAACTCCTTTTAGAATTAAAAAGTAAATGTCAACACTTTAACAACTGTGGGTACAGTCTTGGGTTTATGGAAATCTGAAGGTTGAGTTATTATCACCAGTGAGACAAAGCTATCATTTGGTGCATTTAGAATAAAGTAAATGCTGTTGTTTCTTTATATTATACAATTTTATAGGTGTATTGCTCAGAGCACAGTTCTAAATTTGGAGAATTAATATTAACAGATCATCTACTTAAGTGAAGAGTAAGGCATAACAGGATGATTGTTTATATGCACAAGGATGTTTAATTGAACAGATGTGAAAAACAAACAAAAAACCAAATATTGGCTGCAAAATAACTCTGACAAAACTAAATCAAACTAAATTAATTTAATCAATTAAGAATAATTGTCTCACAGAAAGTGTAGCTAATAAGCCCATCTTGGAAATTTTAAAATTATCCATAAATCTGAGCCACAAATTTGTATCTGGCAAACACCCCCAAAATGTTCCAACATCATATGGTAAGATTGTGTTACATAAACATATCCCATGCATGAGAAAGTTGCCTATTTATGCTTCATAAATCAAAAAAAGATGATGGAAATATACCAGGATATAAGAGATGCTATTAAAACATAAAGACTTCTTTTACCATTCTCCACAAGAAAGAGCAAACTCAGAGATGGAAACTGAGTTCTCTTCTTGGGCCCACAATCACGATTTCCCTTAAAAAAAAAACAAAAAAACAAAAAAACAACACAGCTTTCTGTTTTTTCCCTTTCTGGCATCAAGGTTGCTCAGTGATCACAGGGGAGGAGGCCACTATGTTCATGTTCATTTACGAAGAGAGTAATAACCCTATAAATGAGCTGATGTTTAAACACGTGTCCTTCCTCCATGGGGAGCCTGGGGTGTCTCTCTACACTTAAAGGCCTCCATGAGCAGCTTCCAGCTCTGCTACAGGCCCCTCTCTAATCTCTCACTCCATCATCACTTTGGGACACTTCTAATGCTTGATGGGACTTTAATATAAAACTTCCCAAAGCAGCTGTCAGATGGCTGTGGGTCTGACCATGACATAATTCACATGTTCAGGAATGTAATTTCACGCTATGTGTGTTGCTGAACTGCAAACTTTTGGTTCTGACTTCACAGCACTGAATCTCTTCTATGCCAAAAATTGCTTGATAGCATCTCTTACGTTCAG
The DNA here is from genome assembly GCA_013389925.1 of Aegithalos caudatus. Lineage (NCBI taxonomy): Eukaryota > Metazoa > Chordata > Aves > Passeriformes > Aegithalidae > Aegithalos > Aegithalos caudatus. Next base: position 850,309 of record WEIU01020675.1, on the reverse strand, counting down.
CTGAACTGCTGCACTAGCCCAAAGGGAAAACTTTGTTTCAAGGTGGATTTAAACTCTGCTGGAAAAAAAAAGGAAAATCTAATTAGACTACTTAATATGATTTACACTGTTGCTCCTTCTGTCTGTGCAGTGCAGGGGATGCAGAAGGGCTCTGCCCACCTCAATGAGCAGACTCACCAGCAAGGCAGATCAAAAACCACCATCTGGGCTGTGTTTCACAAACCCCACAAAGGCTGGAAGACCTAGAAACTAAATACAAATCCCCAGTCACTGTCATACCCACAGAACAACCCTCCCACCACCACTTTTGAGCTGAAAGTGAAGAGTCGCTTTGCAAGGTGTCCTTCACACTGCTCAGACTTGCCCCTGTGATGAAATGATCCCTCTGCACAAAGCCCATCCAAAAGCAGCTAAAAAGAGTGGCTGAATGAGCTGGAAATAGCAGCCATCCCCCACAGGTGGTGGGCCAACATCAAGGGACTAACAGGGCTGGAGTCTGGAGAGCAGCCCTCTAACTCCTGGGCAGAACTGGCCACTTTTTTCAAGTTATTTGGAGAGCAAGCTGGGACTGCAGCTCCTCCCCCAAGCACTTCTCTGCTTCAGTCTCTCCAAATCACTCCTCAGCCCAACTGGATGTCTGCTGCCCTGTGACCACACTGCAGCTTTCTGCAACAGAGGCTGGCTCCCCAAAACCTAATGTTCATTGACGACATGAAGCTGGGGAGACCGGTGGAGCATTTACTTCTTTCAAAGGCAGATCTGCGCAGATGAGAGCTCTCCAAGCGCTCTGCAAAGCTGATGCCAGTCACATTTTCAGAGTTGCAGCCTTTAACAAAGACTTCACTCTGGGGATAAGAGCATTGTCCAACAGAGGAGGTGACAGAGACGTCAAATCTATCTGCCAGATGTCGGTGTCGTAACTTGTACCGAGGCTCCTTTCTCTTTGTACATTTGGCCCTGCCGCCTGCGACGTGCATTTCCCAGCTGGAAAGGCCTCACACACTCCTATTACTGGGAAAAAAAAGAAAACTGCCCGAAGGGAGAAAGTACAAAAGGTTTGCCTTTGCTACAGGAAACTGGAACTGCCAACAGTCTTGCTGAACTGAGTGCGTCGGCAGAATTAGGGTTTAGCAAGGTATCAGCAGTGGGACAGAAATGGAGAGAAAGAATTTCCCAAGTCAGGCTATTTTCTCTCAAAACAAAATAGAGTAGAGAAATAAAATTCAGGGATCAGAGCTCTTCACAGTCTGGAATTTCATTGCATGAAAAACTCCAAGGTTGTTCTCCTTTTGTTACCTTCCCAAATAAGGATGAAAATCAGCCTCAGGTGTTTATCTTTGCATGGATTTAGGTACAGAGGTATCATATTTGTGCATATTTCATTTCAGCAAGATGACAAGCTTTCATGTTATCCTGTTCTTTCTGTTTTTTTAAATACAATGCAGTTGAAAATTAAATGTCGTAATCCAATGATTATAACTTCCTGTAAAAATGAATAAGCAATAAAATTTACATTTCTGTGAAATGTTTTGGATTAATAAGATCATCGTTTTCCAGTGGAAGGCTATTCCCTCGAGAGTTTCTGAGCAGCTGTAACTGTAGCATTTGGAATGCATCTGACACCCTAGGAAATGATTACCAGAACCATAGGAGCACAACTAAGAGTTTGTTATGAGGCTAAGGGATGCTGTCAGTGTTGGGAACACCAGGGTGCTGAAGTCTTCCTTTCCCATTCTTCGCAATTTTAAATCCTTCCTACATCTGAACACAGAGCATTGAATTATTGAATCGATGTGTGACTATAAACACTAAACCCGTGCAAATTAGAAAGCAGACAGAACTCCAGTAGATGGCGCTCAAAAATATCCCAAATTTGTGTCCCTGCTCGGCTGTCAGGACCTCGGTGCCGTGCAAAGGGCTTGGGGAGGCAGCCCTGGTCACCATCACTGAGAGACAGGGGATGCTCAAAGCTGCAGGGATCGTAACAAAGGTGGGCTCAGCAGTGGCTGGGAACACAGAAAATATACCAAAAACATGTGGGTTAAGATATCTGGGTGCTGTAGAAACACAGCAAAGTTTTGGAGAAGTGCTGGGAGTCAGGGCAGTTGAAGAACATGACTTTCCAGGCAGAGAAATTTCTGGCTGGAAGTTCCTGTGCAGTCCTGTTGTTCAGTAATGGTCAGTTCTGGAGTCACTTTTTAAATTTTGTAGCTCTGACTGGAAGGAGCCTGTTTTGTTCCAAAGGCTGTTGAGTAGTATTTCTCCCACAGAAGCACAATTGGTTTTACCACCACCAGGGGAATGGTTTTTATTGGCCATTCTGACCAAAGACCAGAGTGAAAGTTGCTGCCATCTGATTGAGTCCCTGGCTGGTGCCCCATGGGAGGTGATCTAATGGCCAGTTCTCTGCAGTCCCACAAAGCCAGAAGTGCATCAGGCACTCCACTCTGTGATGCAGCAGATGCTCTGGGGTGTTTGGCAATGCTTGGTGCAGAGCCCAGAGCTCCTGGCTGTCCTCTGCTTTGTGCAGGGGAAAACAAAGCCCCTCACACAGCCAGGGAAGAGAAGCCTCCCCAGGCTGGTTCCCAACCAGCTTCAGGCCTCCTCTGCAGCACTCATCCCTGCTTTAGCATTAGTGTCAGCAAAACACACACAAGCACATGGATTCTTCCTGATTTTTCTGTCCATCCTGAGCTCCAGGCTTCATGCATTCAATTCTGGTCACTTTACAGACCTACTGCACTTTCCTGTGTCCATAGCTAACAGAGTAGCCCTGCTTGGCATGGAGCAGCCCATGCTGCAGTGAAGAAGAGGTAGCTGCTCAGAAAAGCCACCTTAGCCCCACTGATGCCAGCACACAGAGGGGCAGGACACGAGCAAAGCAGTGACTGTGATGTGAATGCTGTGCTCAACACCCATGGTTTGTGTCTTTCACAATACTTGGAACTGGTTGTTGGCTGGCAGTTGAGGCTCCAGCACCTATCATGGCCCAGCTGCTGTGATGGAGGAACTGAAAGGTTTTGCAAAGAGAAGAGCAGCTTGTTCTCTAAGATGTTGGTGTTTTTCTTATAAAAGACTAATGAGGTGTTGGTCCTATATACATTAGTCACTCATTTTGCAGGAGCTTAAACATTAGCAATAACTAGACAATTTTTATGATCTTTCACATGAGTTATATTATTCAATTCAGCAGTTTTGCCTTTGGGGAGAAAAGGGAAAGGGGTAACAGGATGCTTTGCTTCAAGCCTACATTTCATTAAACTTCTGCTGTACCACTTTTGCTCCAGATTAGGAAACAATTTTCTTCCAGACCCAGTCATTAGGCTTTCTTAAGAAAACTGTTTATAGAGAAATGGTTAAGAGATCAAGATCTTTCTTTACAAGTTCATTTTGCAATCCAGAGTGAAGAGTCCTTTGCTTGTATGCTAGCAGAGGTCATTCTTTGAAGCACCATCAGTTGGTAGGCAAAGAATGAAATTATCTAGATAGAGGCAAAGCAGAAGTGGCAACAGAGATGGTCATCCATAACATACCCCATGGGTTCCAGGGAAATAAGTCTGTTCAGGGAATCTCAGCCAATTCCCTTGGAGGCCTTTTTTGTCCTTTGTTACTGCGTGAAGCAGCAGATCTCTCTCTGCAGCGCAGCGAGGGTGCAGGGGAGAGAACAAAGAGCAGCAGGCAGTGAGAATGTGACACCATCCCTCCCCACAGCTCTCTGGGCTGCAGCTCTGCTGGCTGGGTGTTATTTTAGTGGCTGTGCCTCCCACCCATGCTGGTCCCAGGCCCGGGAGCTGAGAGGCTCTGACGCCCGGTGAGCCCGAGGCTTATTCATGTTCAGGAATGGGAGGGTCAGGGCCATCGACACACACCAGCATCCTGCTGCCTATTATTTCCTGCCAGCCCTGGCGTTGCACCAAGCCCTAACATGACAGGTGGATGGAGTTCACAAGGAAATAATGTCATGGGCCAGTTTTCCAGGAAAGCTGTTAACTCTATTCACAAACCCGGGCCTTCAGATGGAAAGGGAACGTGGCTGAGGAGAGGCGGCGAAGGGCTGCTCTGCTCTTATTTATGTTTTTGCCACAGATTATTCACTGACATCTCTTGCTGCGGCACAGAAATCTTTACCTCTGCATAGTGTCTATCCCTTCAAAAGCAGACTGTGGCTGAATGCTTTTTAAGTTAAAAAACTGTGGGGACACTCCCTCTGCAAATCCCACATGGCCATTCGATGTCAGTCAAGCTGCAAAAGGTGGTAAAAGAATCTGCCTTTTCCTGAGCTAAATGGCTCCTGGGAAACAGAAAATAAATATGAGGTGAGGATCTAACACCAGCGTTGACCTGGCGACTTCAGGCATTTTGTAAGAATGAAACTGAGTATGAAGTCCAGGATATATCAGAAACAAGACTTACATATTTTTAAAAATCTCCATCAACAAGGCATACTTACTATCTTTCCATTACTCTATGCAGTGTCCAACATCTGCAGTTGTATGTTTTTCTCTTTTTCTTCTTTTTTTTTGTTTTTAAAATATAATAATTTTTCTATTAGTATAGAAAGCACAGAAGAAGAGTAAAGGGTAAAAGCAATCAATCCAAAAGAAGGGTTTTTCAAAACGGCCATGTTTGTTACAAATGCAAATTTTAGGATGCACAGAGTCAGGACAATAGGACTCCAACTGTCTGCTCACAAGAGGAAGGATTAGGTCCTGTGTCATGTTAATAGTGACATCAACAACCTGAATAAAAGCCAAAATTTCAAGTTGATTTTGCAGTTTAAGACCATTGTTCTCCCACATCATTTAGCCTATAAGATTTAGTCTACACATAGATTTCTGCCAGAATTTATATTTTTCACATTATACAGTGAAATTCTTGACTTGTAATTTACTTGAATATATAAAAGCCCTTCATGACTGGAAAATATTTATATTGATATATCTAAAATGTCATACAAGCTACAGGCATCAAAGGTATTGGAATTATAAAAGCAAAATTATGTCTGTGAGTGCTCAGAGGTACTGGTAATATCTATGCAAAATTATGTCTGCCAATATTGTTCTGCTCTTCTTATTTTGCAGCCCGTTGTAAAAACAAATTAGATGAAACCTGTCAATAATATGCAACAACTTCCATCTCAGATATCAAAGGAGCAGTAACCCTGGATTTGCCTGTGGATAAGCAAAGCTGAGGCAGGAATAGGGGATATTCCAGAGGGCTTGTTCCTGGCCCGGCTCTTCCGGATGCTGATGAGGCTCTCAGGCCTCTCTTCGTTCCACACTCTGAGCTGGTTCCTGTTCTCTGGAGCTGCAGTAACACTGTACATGTGTTTGGTAACAGGAGCTCTCCCAAGTGTCCATGGCAGAGAAACTTAATTCTTGACACAAGTCCATGAAACTAACCTTTCTCTCTCTCTCTCTTTTTTTTTTTTTTTTTTTTTTTAAACCTGGAAAATTATGGTATTAGAGGCAGAGTCGTGTACAAAACACAACACGTGAAATGACTGGGGAATTGTAAATTGGGCGTTTTAACTTGAACAAAATCTAAGCATTGTCATACCAATCTGATTATTATTTTAAAATATTGTCCCAGGCTATAACTGTCTTTGTGTACAATAGCAATACAGGGTGTAGTTACAGACACAATTTCCTGTGCTTAGGGTTTGAAATTATAATTTAAGATCGCTGTAACATTTGCCCGGAGCAGCAGCGCAATTCCTCTGTTAGATAATTTTCTATCCTTGTGAGGACAGTTTTGCTTGTGCAGCACTGCCATGGATTTCAGGAAGGGATAGACAAGCAATTGTGATAATAAAATTTGCATCAGCTCCCACCCAGCCTCTCCCAGAACTGGAACAGCATTTGTGGTATACAAAGCCTTTTCACACCAGAAGGGAAGGTGTTTCTGAACTGGAAAGTCACTTTGATCTCCACAGGGTTGCATCCTTCTGCTTCTCAGATCCCCATGAGAAACACCAAACAGCAATAGTGGAGTTCCAGATGGCTTTGTTTCAAAGACTTGGTGCAGTCCAGCACCCAGCATCCAGGCATGAAACTCCAAATCAATCCAGATTAGGTCATGGGGTTCAAAATTTGAAGCAGAAATTTTGGTTGAGCTTTAAGAGCTGAAAAGGATGTGTTGTACCTGGGTGTGCAGAGAGAGAGGGAGGATAATAATGAAAATATCTGAAATATATAGATTTTCAAGAAGAATAAAGCATGGACTGTGAGACATGGGTCAGATGTCATTGCTGGTCAGTCAGAAAAAATACAATTCATGGGGGAAAAGTCTGTTTCTAAGGCCATGGCCATGTGAACACTTAGCAATGAAACCTTTGAAAACATCTTCAACAGCATAAAAATCTCAGCCTGAACTGCTCACCACCTCTGCTTTGCTCCTGCAGGACACCAGGATCAGGTGCTGGGATCCTTCCCCATAGAATTACTGTTTTGCTCCTCTGAGTAAAGGACAAACAAGCCTGACTTCCTGCACAGGCTTTCATTTGCTTCCTGGTATGAAGATGCTTGTGCACATACCTCATCTCTAAAGGACACAGATGATGCTGCTGAGCTCAGCAGCCCCTCTCACCCAGAGGCCTCCCAGCCTGTCCAGTTAGGTGGCACTGCAGGAGACCAGGGTGTGCCTGAAGCTTTGCTGTGCCAGGGGATCACACCCAGGATCACTGCAATGTGTCTGCCACTGCTCACAGGCTGGGTAATGCCCAGGTGCCCACAATTAGAAAGGCAGAGGGTGGTCCAGGAACTCTGCCATGCCCTTGCCTATGCACTGTAAAAGTTAAAGAGAGCAGAGATAAGGAAAGGGAAATCATCTCTAGTAGCAGACCAATTCTTACTCAATCCTATTTACCCTTCCTGCAAAAAAAAACCTGCTCCAAAATCCCCACTGTCTCCATTCCACTGAGTTTGGGGTTTCCTTTTTGAGTTGGATCTGAGCCTCACCTTGTACCTCTACCTTCCTTCCACAGCAAGCTCAGCTGTATCACAGTGATGGCAAAGGAGGACCCACATATGGGAAAGACTTCTGGAGAGGGCAGTGGGCAGCTCCTGCTCCGGGCTCAGCTTAGGAATCATGGAGCCAAACTGCCACACACGTGGTGGAAATCATTGCATCTCTACAGCCCCTGCAGTTCTCTCCTCAGTAGCCCCCAAAATTCCACTGATGAAAAAAAGAAATTGGGAGGGGGAAGAAGGAGTCAGAAACACTATTGTGTTCCCAGGGAGGGAAAAAGATGAACAGCTCTATTTAGCTTATCCAGCTTTGCTGATGTCAATCACTTTTCTCATTTTAAACAGGAAAGACACCACTTTAGTCCACCTGTTCCATTATTTATCATGCTATGCATTTCCCATGAATTGTCACTCATGCAAAACCTGTACATCGTAAGGGGACACCCTAATATTTTTAATGACCTTAAGCAAAGTGATTGACACTAGACACCGGTGTCAGATGTTCTGGTGACGCAACATGTTCTCCTAGCAGCAGGAAAGCTTCCTGCCGTGATTAAGTGAGGGCTATGGAAGTGCTAAAATGTGTTGTCAGCTTTCCTCTGATGCAAGTGATTTTATTATAGCGTCTGGTAACCACGGAGTGTGGCAACGCAAATACTGACCCCAAACATCCCCTCCTGCACATATAGCTCGCTCTATTTAAAACATGAGGTGCAGTTTGCAAATCCAGGGATAAGTTATGGATGTAACAGGCTTAAACCGTGGAGGGCAGAGGAAATGGTGGCACCTAAGCCAGGATTCCTGGGTGGTTTCAGCAGGAGAAGTGTAGGGATCCAGGATGAGCTGCAGAAGGAACCCCCTGCAGCATCTCTTTGGAAGGTGGGCTCCACAGCAGCATCACCAAAACTGTCCCAGCTGCCACAGGCTCTGGGGGCAAAAAGAAGACACAGGCCTGTCTCACCTTGGTAGTGGAAAGCAAAAATCACACCCAGCCTTTTTGAGTCTGGAGAAAGTAAGGGGGAAAATAAAAGAGAGGAAAAATAGAAAGAGGGCTCCTTGCAGCCCCTTTGCCTTCTCATATGCACCAGAGTGGAAACCTGTGACTCAGCTCACCACCACTTGTCCTTCAAAAAGGAGAAATCATGTTCTGGTTTGCTTCAATTTGGAACAAGCCCCTCAATAATCCATTAAATGAGAAAAGCTGGAAGACCTCTACAATATAAGAGTTCCAGAATCAACACCTCAGCCACAAGCAGGGCACACCTGGCACCTGCTTTTCATGAAGATTTGTAATCCCAAAGCTCAGTCAGCAAACAGTGCACATAGCTTTGCTTCCACAAGTTATTATTAATAGTTATGTCTCAAACTGACTGTGACAGTGAGTGTCTGCAGAACTGTCTGCTATGACTTCAATAGCAGAGCTGTTAATCAAGCTGCACAGGGTGGGACTATCAAACCAAAGTCCACAGGCTGCAGAGGTTTTTGTAAGAGATCAGCAGTACATGGGTCCACAGTTATTGTCACAGTGGTTGTTCTACAAAAATAGAAATACAAAGCAGTCAGAGTTGAAGATACAAGCTATCTTCATAGCAATAAAGAAGTATTTTCTAAAGACCTAGCAGCACTGGATATTATTTTAACGAAATTTATTTTTTAATTTTATAGCAAAATAATCAAAAGTGCTAAACCTGACCACTTTAATTTACAAAAAAAAAAGTCTCATTTTTAAGCTATGATCATACCTCATTATTTAGGTTAAACAATGTAATTACACATTTCTACTGATTTCTATTCAATAGTGAAACAAAATCAATATTAGTTGGTTTAAAAAAGGGGAAAAGTACCACAGGTATTGGGAGGGGAAAGTTACATAAAATATAAGAATCAGCTTATTTGAGCAATTTGCAGTGTGTTCTTATTGCCTTTTTTTTTTTTTTTTTTTTTTTTTTTTTTTTTTGAGCTACAGTTTAAGTCCCAGATACTCTGGCCATAAGCTTGTAGTCACATCAAATGCTATGACTTCTCCCTTGGTCAAATGTCAGCATTTTAAGGAGACCTCTGGCATCTCAAGTCACTTCAAATTATTTTCTCAGTTCTCACAAGTTCCTTTTCCAACACGATCAGCATGTTGGAGAACGCAGTTAGGGTGGTTGCAGTTATGTGACACAGTTTTCTGTGAAGGAAAAATGGGTTTTCCTCTGTCTTGGGAAGAGTCACTATCAAGTCTGCAGTAAGAAATATATTGAGAGCACTTGCAGAGTTGTTACAAGTATTTCTTAATCCATTCCATTTTCATTTCAGTTCGTTTCCAGTTAAATTAAAACCTGCAATCTCTCCTACTGATAAATAGCCCAGTTGACTTACAAAGGTTCTGCCTTCTGTCCAGCCTCCTCTGGGCTGCCTTTAACCAAACAAGGTTCTCTGGTTTGCCACGAGCGCTGTCTGGCTCTCCCGCCTCTTGGCTTTCTTCTTCTGCTGCCTGATCTTCCAGCACACGGCGCTGGAAGCCAGCAGAACGAGTCCTGAGGACAGGAGGACCAGCCCAAAGACGGAGATGATGGATCCATGGGAGTTGAAGCTGTATGCCACGGCAGTCACCACGATGCCAGCAATGAGGATGACCACGCCGAAGGGAATGGTGCAGCGGTAGCAGGAGAGCTCTGCTCCCCCCGTGGCTGCCGTCAGCTGGCACTCGCTGACCAGAGGGATGGTGGTTATCACACAGTCATTGTTGTTACTCTTCTCTGTGGGTACAGAGTCTGGGTGCTTTGGGGTGCCCAGGATCTCTTTGATGGGGTCGTTTGTCATCTTGATTGTCTCGACTCGGCCCGTTCTTAGGCTAGAGCAGGCTCTGCTGAGCACGTGCTGCACTGTGGAGAGAAGAGCATGAGTTCAACCAATAATTGCCAATTATTTATGAGACATGGGGACACAGAAGTATCCCCTTGGGATCCCAAACAACCAGACATTCCAACCCCACGAGGATTTATGCACAAGATCAACAGTGACACAACTGATGAAGGATCTGAATCACTTCCTATAGTAGTCAACAATATGTACGTAAATGCTAGAAAGAACAGAGGTGTAGACCAAGACAGATACCAACATTAAAGTGTTGTGGGCCAAATCCTACAGTAAGTTACAGCCTAAAGTCTGTATTTATGGACATAATTTAGATTTCAATGGCATTACATTTTCTCACAAAGAGGTGAAGTTCACATATTGTTTTGATTTTTGCTCACACACTTATTCTACACAGGCTTCTTTATATATCTATACACAATACATTACACAGATTTGCTCCACTACACATCATAATAACATGGCCAAATACTAGCCCAGCAAAAACTAGGATGAACAGTGAGCCCTTTCTCAGTGCAAGTGCTACTTAGGGAAAAAATTCAAATGGTCATGACAAGGTGTAGATGTGGGGGGAGTGGGGAAGCAAACAGATTCCTTAGCTCAGCTCAAGGCTGGTGAACCTCCAGTTACAGCAACACCAGCACCAGACTGACAGCTTGCCATTTACACTGGCTTCATGCAAAAGCAATGGGTCTCTTGTAAATCCATTAAACTACATCCCTGTTACTGTGTGGGAGGGAGATTTACCATCATATTCACTCATCTCAGATACAGCAAGTTGTTTTCCTCCTGTCTCTATACTGTAAACACACCCTCAGTCCTGACAGCATGCACAGTTTGACTGCATCTTCACAGGAGGCAAATACCTTTTGGCTCTGGGAAGCCCAGGGAATAATCAGAGTCCACCTGATCAGAGCAAGAGGTGCCCTTAGCTCTCCATCATTCCAGGCTGCCATACCAGAGCTCAGCCTTGTCTCTGGGGCTCTGGTGATGTGGGGTCACTCTGGGGCCTGCAGTGAGCTCTGCCAAATCGAGGTGCCACAGATGTCCTGGACCCAGCTCAGTGCACCCCAGCACAACTCCAGACACTGGGACACTGGGGAACCACTGATTTTCCTGCTGTGAGGAGCTCCCAGAGCTCCTCCACCACTCTGGTGTGGGCTGTGCTGCTTTTGCTTTCATGAGCAGCACGATATGCAGTTCAGAGAACAAGGAAGAGCGTTGGCAATGCAGTAATGCTTTTATCACTTTTATCACCTTCACATCTGTGACTAGGAAGTTAATTGCCAGATACTTGTATTCTCCTTTTCCTTTCCCACCACTCCACCCTTGTTGCTAAGATATATTCGTTCATTGTGGAGAGCCCTTGGTTTTATATCTCAGTACCTCCTATAACTGACCGCAGGTTTTACAAGAAAGAGGATTTCACTCTTTTTTTAAAACCCAGGCTAAATGCTGGATATAGTTAGAGCGTTTGTGTACAAAGTCCCCTTGAACCCTCAAGACAGAAGGAAAGCCCAGATCTGGTTTGCCAAAGCTTTTGTTCTACTGCTCTGGGGAAGAGTGCTCAGCTCCCTGTTGTACCTGCTGTGCAGAGCTGCCAGTGGGCTCAGCCCGAGGAGCCTGGCCCTGCTGAGCACACACAGTGACAGCCCAAGAGCCAACAGGCACACACTGAAACACCCTGATCATCAGGAAAAGCTTTTTTACTGTGAGGGTAACTGAGCACTGGAACCTAGTGAAGTTTTGGAGTCTGTGCCCTCGGAGATAATCAAATCCACCTGCACAGTCCTGGGCAGCATTGCTTCGGTGACCCTGCTGAGCAATAGGGGGGTTGGAGAATATGACCTTCAGAGGTCCCTTCCAACCATGACCATTCAATGATTCTGCCTGTTTCTGTGAGAGCACTCACTATCTCCAAGGGCAGGAAAGGGATTTGTTCAGTGCTTATCAGACAAAGCAAATATAACTGTGCTGACACCTTCGATATCCTAAATCCTCCTAGGTTTGGTAGCTTTGTTCTTTGAATCATAATGCATGATTTAATGCCTTTTAAATCAGACACAAAGATCCCAGGAAAGCCATGGGTTTGCTTTTAAGTGCCACTGATCAGTTCCCATGTGGATTTGAGCCCAAGTTCTGCATTTTCAATAATGATTGACACAGCAGTGAGACATACACTGGTGCCATTATGTTGCTGCATTACTTATCTGTAAAACATTACAGAAGTTCAGAACAACAAAAATGTGGTCTCCAAATGTCGCCTTTTTTGATCTCACCATTCAATGAGTAACACATTTCATTATCAAATTTGAGGGAGAGAAAAAATAACTATTTTGCATATAAAAGGTCTATTGGCTCAAATACACTGTAATAACTATCCAAAAGTCCAAGTACTCTAACAGTCACTGAAATAGGGAAACTTCCACATAACTTGAAAAAGCCCTTAATAAGCATTATCATTCTGAAAAATTTTAAGCTTTAATCAAAATGTATTTACTCATGTAAATACTCCTGTCTCTAAAGTCCTTGTTCCTCAGCTTCAGATACATCTTCAATGAGCATTAAAATCTCCTAGACCTCTTGTACAGAGATTTATGAAGAAAGGAGATCTACTTATACAACCAAATCTAACAGAAATAAAAAATATATATTCTAATCTATAATAATTAAGTCAATGGCAAAATACCTGCTGATTTCTGAGGAGCACAGTTTTTGTCTGGAATACGATGTAAGAAGGCAGACATTCACTTAAAAAAAATAAACAACCCTCTATTGAAGTACTATTAAATAAACAACAGAACCCATTTGAAGTGTGAGCAAAGGTATTCAGCCCTAGAAAAAAGGGCACTGGATCCTCATTGCCAGCAAAGTCACTTCTGACTTAAGCCAACAGGTGATTTGGTTCAAGTTTCAGGGTAAGAAATTTAGGCAAAGATACCCAGCAACACCAGCATCCTCTCACTAATCATACCACAAGTACTATCTTAAGGAGCTACTTTGAGTTGGAGGAAGAATGTGCTTCTGTGGCAATCTGTGGCTAACCCTGAATAAAGGGGAGAGAAAATTTTTAGCCACTAATAGGTGTAAGTTCAAATTTATCAAAAAGACATGAAATCCATCAGCATGCACACCTACCAGATCCAGGAGAAATCCATGGTAACAGATCCTTGGCTCAGAAAGCAGAGGAAGAGTGCTGAAGGTGTCTTTTATGACAATTCAAGGCAGAAAGAGCTGCTGGAGGCTTTGAAGTGTCAGATGTTGTTGAATGATGAACTGGAGGTGACAATATTCTAGCATGGAAGTTTCCTACAAGAAAAGTTGTTGGATATTTATCAGCTTCTTAAGAATAAAAGTCATGAGTGTAAAGCTCCTGCTGTGAGCTGCCTCCTGCTCCTAACCTAACCAAAGCAGGAGATGTTCTCCCTCTGGCTCTCCTAGTGGCTTCTGCCTCTTTTCTTGGAAGCAGCCACCCATTTCTGGCCATATGTAACATTTTCCTTTGATGATGTGACATCCCAGTAGTGAGTATCATAACCCAGTCAAGCTCTCCAGAAAGTGCCAGGCAGGAACAGGCAATGCACAAGAAATACTGTAGATACAAATCGTATTTAACTGAACTTCTATTGCTCACTTCACCTGTGTGAATAATGATTTAGAATACATGGGAGTTTGTCTCTTCATGTCTCCAATTTTTTGAGCAAATCACTCCATCTCCCTGTTCCCCAGATTTCCTACCTAACTGACAACACATTTACCACTAAAAAAAACCTGTTAAACCTCTTCCACTATAAGAAAATCTAATATAATCCCCAAAAACTCTTATCAGAATAAAAAAGGGCAGACTTACACAGTCCAAAAATTCTCTGCGATAAACACAAGTCCATTATATTTGCTGTTTATTGCTGTTACTGGATTTTTAAAACAAGATTTGTAACTCCAAGAGGGACAAGGCAGACTCTGCAGCAGGGCAGTGACGACTGCAGAAAGCAGAGCAATGGAAATTGTTATCAACTGCAGAAACAGCTGTGAAATCACCAGGCAGCTGGGTAAAACTCATGAAGCAGCAGAGATTTATGTTGCTAATCTTGTTTGACATTCCCTTTCTAGAAGTGCATGATCATGGAAGATCATTTCAACATGGAAGTAGGAGTCCTAGGTGGGGATGAGAGTAAATCCATGAGAGTAAGTTTGTATAATGATAAACTTCAAGGGTTTTTCTGTTTTTAAGTTATTTAGACCCTGCTAACATTTCACAGACACAAACATTTACAACGCAAACTGCTGCTGTTCTCCAGAAGATCCTTGGAAGAAGCCTGTGACGTTGCTGAAGTATATTTAGCTGATTATTGAAGTTAGCTAATAATAAGGAAGCTTGTTTATCTCCTCGACTATATTCTTTTCCACACAACCTAGCAATGAGTTTAACTTTTTGAAAAGTTTGGAGGGAAATGCAGGAAAAAAATCCTGACTTCAGATAAATAATCTAGATTTCATTAAAACAAACGCAGACCTCTGAAATATGCTTCCAGTCATCTTCCACTTGGATTACAGCAAGGTTACATTTGTTTGAAAGCTCTTCTAAGTGCAACTGTGCCCCCTAAGCCACTCTGCCAGCATCTTGCTCAGAAAAGATTAACTGCTCTGCCAGTTATTTATTTGTATTTATCCCTGACTGCACAAAGTTTAGGTATTTTATTTTAAATTCATATCTTTATCAAAAATTCTGACAGAGCAACTTCTTAGAGATGAAATTTCTTCCCTTCTCCTCCCTGTCTCGCCACAAAACTGAGAAGCAGAAACACATGAAGTGTCTACATGAAGCTTCCTGCACTTTAACTCAGAATCATTTCAATGTGGTGCTCTCTCAGGAGGCTTCCCACACACAGAATATCTCTGTGCAAGGGCAAAGAGCCACTACAACCCTTCCCTCTGTTTCATGTTTTACATATAACCAGTGGGACACATCTGAGTTTTCTGCCTTCTGCCTCTGGACCAGATTCTCTATCTTACACAATACTTCAGCACCCTTTTTTGCTTATATAAAATCCCAAAAAACCACAATGCCCAACCTTCCCACTATGGCTATGCATTAAAGTGACCATGGAAAAATAGCTTAAGGAGTCCTTCTGTCCCGAGAGGAGAGCCTGACTTCATTCAGAATTCAACAGACTATGATAATCCTCAACACAATCCCGCAGCTCTGCCCCTGGTGAACACCTGGAAATACAGAATTTGTACTTACAAGACTTCAGGACCATGCCCTGAGCTACAGAGGCAGGAGAAGAACACATTACCTCCATACCAGCTGCCTCAGGATGCAGTAAGTTTCTCCCACCAAGTTGTTAAGTAAAATCATGAACGTATTTAAACCCTCGCACCTTTTTCGTTTTCCCGACGTAACCGGGGTGTCGGATGGGAGCCAGCCCAACCCTTCCACGAGCCAACTCTGTTACGTGCCAGCTGCAAAACTTCCAAACGCTGCACGCCACACACACACCTGGGCTAAACCCCTCCGTGTGTCACGGCTGTCCCCGATAGCTCTGCAGGGGAGCAGAGCCCTGTGCGCGTACAGCCCCCGGTACCGGACAGGCAGCGCTCCGGGACACCGGACCCGCACCCGGGGAGGCTCCGAGCGCCGAGCCCCCGCGATTGCTGTAAGCGGAGAGGGAGAGCCCTGTGCTGGAGCGGAGGGACAGCGAGTCCCCGGCGTGCCCGAGCAGCCCGGCCGTCCCGGGGAGCCGGGAGCCGGGCACCGGGAACCGGAGCCCCGCGGGTACCGGGAGCC